>JAEQBH010001916.1:600000-805208 GCA_016808115.1 Tetrastigma voinierianum | reverse complement strand
AGAATTTTCCAAGAGTAGATGTTGATCTTCACATTAGTCTCTCACATTTTCTATCACCGAACCCCTCAAAGTGCCAACATCAATCTTGTCCCAAAAGCCTCTCTTTATAGACCTCGGAACATGGGCCATTGATGGGCCAAAAGTGGGACGACTTCAGTTCCAATCAACAACGGTTCGTCGTGATGAGCTCGTAGCATATGCTTTTCATCATTTCATCATTCGTCGTGACGAACCTGTAGCTCGTGCATATGTGATCTTCTTGCTTCGTCACGACGAGCAGCTTCGTCGAGACGAAGGGATGGTTCGTCGCAACGAAGCAACTTGTAATAGCTCATCAACTTCCTTTTTGCTTGATTTCTGCCATTGCTTCATCGATTTGATCGGTTTTCACTCAAAAATTGCAAAACACAATTAAATGAGGGCTTAGAGCATTCTTTAGCAATAGTAGTGTGAATCTAGCATCAAAGTTGTATAAGGCATGTGAAAAGTGCCCTAAAAATGCTAATAAGATTCACACTTATCAATCCACCACCTTTAAAAGAAACTCTTAATTTACAACACTCCCTTTAAATGACCACCATAAAGAATATGCTTCATTAAAACCTTATAATAAAAAATCTAGCGGAGGAAAAAGAGTACAATATTCTTATAATTCTTCAAATTGTTCTTCATTTATCAGGATTGCCCTATTAAAAACCTTGCTAGTAAAACACAATGGGACAAAACTTGGACAAAGGGATGAAAAAGTGCAATATACTAAAATCATGTCATAAGCATACTCCTCCTCATGTCGATATCCTTTAATTGATGCATTCCAATCTTGTATATCAACTTCTTGAACGTGGAGTTTGACAATGATTTTGTGAATAAATCCGTTAGATTATCACTTTTCGAGTTCATGTATATTACATATTTTTAGAGTGAAATGTGTTTAATTATATTTCCTTTGATATAGCCTCTTTTGATTCCACAATGCATGCAAAATTATCTTTAAATACCGTTGTCGGGTTACCTTTAATAGAAATGAGTTCAAATGATTCTCGAATATGTTTTGAAAGTAAAATGTGACTTAGCAACTAACTAATCGTGTGGGGTGGTTGTTGAATTGGTTCTCTCAATGTATATCGCTTCCTTAGCTCAATCCTAGGCCTTAGTGTTGCATTAAAGAATAGGAAACTTAATTATGCCTCATGGTTCTAAGCAACTTACTTAAAGAAATTAAATCGATTCACTTAGTCTAATCCTCTTACTCACTTCTCTGATCTCAGAATAGGTTACAAAACATATCGAAGGTGATCAAGAATCTATACGAATAAGCACAAAACATGAATCAATGAGCAATTAACAAATAGAAAATCAACACGTTAATATACAATTATATCCAAATTACGCCAAATCCTAGGCTATCGAATTAGAACATCATTATGAGCTAATACAAAACAAGATAAACTGAAAACATAAAGAAAATAGGAAAAAGAAACTCTAATAAGTTGATGATCTTCAATCTTTGCTCTTCTTCTTCATCTAATCTTCAAATCTTCAAAGGTCTCCCAAAGGATGTGTCTCTAGTAGGTTGAATCTCTAAAATTTGGTCTAAATCCTATGTAAAATACTAAAAAATCGAAACCCTAATGCGTTTCTAGAAGAAGAGAGGAGAAACCTTGGATAGGTGTGTTCTCCCTCAAAGTTCAAACCCTAAAAACCTAGAAATGAAAGCTTATGAAGCATCGTGGGAAAATGGGCTATGAACATGACGTAAAAATAGTAAGTTTTTCTGGGTAGCCCGAACTAATGATGTCGCGACATGGCTATAGGGAGAAAGCTCAGTTCTTTAGAAGGGTTTTGATGTCGCAACATCACTGCAAACAAATCTTTGGCAATGAGTCATGATGTTGCGACATGAGCTCTACAACAACAAATTTCCTCTATTTTTTTTATAGCTTATGGTCCTTTTCCTTGCTTTTCATTCATTACTTACAAAATACAAGTCAGAAGGAGATTTAGTATAAATTTTGATGGGGTTTGAAATTAATGTGCGCGCAGGCTCAAGACGCAGCTCCAAATCCTGATTAAAAAGCGAGCCCAGTACTAGCGACAGGCCCTTAATGGTATCCCCCAAATGCAAAGTCAAGGAACAATACTCTTAAAAGATCAGGTAAACATGAACTGATGAGAAAACGCCACATCTCTACGAATCAGAAAGTAGGATATTTCCACTATCGCCTCATCAATTATCCCTTGCTTAATCGGCTATTTATAAGGGAAAGAAAATCTCCCACCCAATGGGGAGGAATATCGATCATCCTCCAACAAGGAAAGATACTATTCGTGTCATCATCCAACTAGGAAAGATGATCATCCCTTATAAATACCGTGCCACCCTATCAAGAAAGCGCATTACATACGACAAACTTCATTCTACATTGATCTTCTTCCATTAGAAAGAAATGACTTGCATCTGAGAGGTAATGGGCATCTCGCCGATCCTTTTGTTTCTTTGCTTTTGAAGAAGAGCCTAACGCCCGTAGAGACAATGGACCGACTCAAAGAATTCAAGCATGCTCCACCCAGCCCGGCTGGAAAAACATCATTAGTTCAAGGCCATTGGGAACGTACATTTCCTTTACAAATAAAGCCCACTCTCAGCCGACCGATATCAACTCGAACACAAGGAGGAGCCACGCTAACTTCTATGATGCAAGACCACCCAGTAACGTGGGATGCCCGACTCGAGGCGCGTTAGAAACTCAGGCAGTCAACACGACGAGCGGAGGCATCTTTCGCATCACCAACCAACACTTGCTGAAAGAATTGGAGCAACTCACTAGGTAATTACAACGCCCCTAGGAGACACGACAGGCCCGAAAAGGCCGAAACCTTGTTACCCGAGAAGAGCAACACCTCGACCCTCGTCGAGAAGCGGATAGAGAAGGAGAAACTAGCCACACCAAGGAGCATGATCCTTACCAACCCCTCGGAGAGGACCGCAATGAGGAGAGGCAGGGCAAGAACAACAAAGGCGATGAGCCCATCCTTTATCAACAGGAGAAAGAGGAGCGGTCGTGGGAGCAGAGGTTTAGGGACATCCAGTAAGAAATTAGCCATGAAGGGGAAGCAAAGAAAGCGGCCAGCTCTAGTCTCCATGGATCGCTTCATGTACAACAAACCAATCCTCATTCACGCCGAGGTGTCGCGACTTCCTCTTCGGTAAAGTTCGAATACGTCGCAGATCGAGACATTCAATTTAACAAAAATCGATGGAACTCCGCACGATATCGTGACCCCGCAGACGATGCGTAGCCTTCGCTTATCACACTAGCGGCCCAAAGACGACCGGGTTTACCTAATCCTACTGCCTTCCATCTTATTGTTCACAGAGCTTTCCATCGCATTCGTCTCCCACTTTATCAGAGCAAGGACGTACAGGAAGCCGAGCTATCACCTTCTAACCATAAAATAGAGCTCAGAAAGCTCGAGGTCACATGTCTGGGAGTTTAACGCGAGTCATAGCGTAGATATTCTCAACGAGAAGTTTGCCATTACTGCTTTCATTGCAGGGCTGGGGGTATAGTCGAAAGACCTAAAGTTCTCTATCTCAAAGAACCCTCAGGCAAGCATGGCCGGGGTCCTCGCCAAAACAGAGAAGTATATCAATGGTGAAGAAGCCCTCCTATCAAAGCAAAGAATCTCTTCTACTCAAAAGGAAAAGAGCAGGGGTGACAAAAAAAGAGAACGAAGTCCCAAGAGACAGGCAGACAGGGACAGATCCCCAAGGAGGAGCAAAGAAAACATAAAGTGGTCCCCAATAAGACAAGGGAATGTCGTGGATCGACGACCACTCTCACCGAGTCAGCAGCTCACGACATTCACCCCTAAGAATACACCCTCCTCGACAAATTTTTAGTCGAGTCCCACGCTGGCGCAACATGAAAGGTTTCTGAGGTGGCCATCCCAGATGAAGTCAGACCCGCTAAAAGAGACGATACTAACACTAGCAGTTTTACAGGGAAGTCATGGATCGAAAGGATGGTCAGATCCAAACAAGAAAGAGATTGAATACTGATATGATCGTGGCATCTCACTGCCATGGCCCGTAAGGGCAGAACGAGTCCAACCACCGCCACCTCGTTAGCCAACCCCAGTCCAGCATCAACCGCCTTTAGGAGAAATCCATGTAATCTCTGAGGCTCAGGAGGCGAGAGTCTAACGTACCAGAAGTTCACTACAAAGATCGCATCTGGGAACCTTAGAAGTACAAATGCGATCCAAACTTCCTCACCGGATACTACCATACCTTTTTCAGATCGACATGGAAGGTCGCCAACATCCCCATGACGCACTGGGCCAAGGATAAAAGCCATAGTAGCCAATAAACGATCCATTGTGGTCCTCATTTCACAACTAAGCTCTACGACATCATCTTCGCATCGCCTTCAATGAAATGGGCATTGGAATAAGAAGCTAGAGCGCCAACGCCCGCCTATGTGGCTCTAGGAAAGAGTATCGGGCCTGTATCTGCATGTTTAGTGCTCACTGAGACCCCATGCCGTGCCACAACAACTAAGTGAGATTTCTCATACAGGCTTCTCCCACTGGGCTCACAACATGTTACTAGGTAGGCCCTCTCTCAATTCCATAAGGGCCGTTCCCTCCGCTTATCACATGGTCATCAAATTTCCAACTGCAAATGGAGTAGGAATGGTTCGAGGAAACCAGCGTATAGCCAGGGAATGTTATTCAACATCAATGAAGCAAAACACGGTCAACAACATCTACATGGACGAGCTCAACATGCGAGACGAGGTAACCATCCGACTTGTGCCTTTAGAAGAATTAGAGCCTGTACAGCTTGGTGACCAGCCAGAACACCTCGTCTACATAGGGTCTAAACTAGCAGAGGGCATCATAAGCCCTCTCATCCGTTTTCTAGAGTATAACATGGAGGTATTTGCCTGGAAACAGGAAGACATGGGTGGGGTCGACCCGAAATTGATTACCCACAGGCTGAACGTCAATCCCTCCTAAGCCTGGCCAAGCAGTTATATGAGTTTTCCCGTAAAGATGTATATGACACGAATAGGTCGCAAGCTCCTCCAAGCAAAGGCAATCTATAGGAAGCAGTAGTAATTTAAATGGTCATTAACGCTATTCTGTAAAAAGCAAACTAAGAAGTGGCAGCTTGCACGATTTCAATAAGACATCAACATGGCCCCGTCCAAAGGATAGCTTCCCTACCCTCTGACATCCATAAGAGCCACAAATCGCCACATGAACTCCCCGCCTACAAAGGCCCCGCTTTAGCTATGCAACTGAGACCGCGATGGACCCCGTGACTAAGAGAATACCTCATTTGTCACTGGTCAGGGAATCTACTGTTATCGAGTAATGCCCTTCAGACTGAAGAATGCAGGAGCCACCTACCTAAGGCCGGTGAACAAGATGTTCTAGAAACAAATCAGAGCATCTATGGAGGTATATGTATCTATTGGCGCCTGGTAACCTGTAAAGCCGAGCCCACATAACCATTTAATGAGGCGTTCTAGGTCCTGAAAAGCTATATTATGAAGTTAAACCCAGCCAAATGCGCTTTTGAGTCTCCGCTGTGAAGTCTGGTTTTATAGTCACACCAAGGGAATACAGGTAACCCAAATAAGATAAAGGCTGCGGAGCTGAGTATGCTACCTCCTTCAAACATTAAAGACATTCAACGCCCGACAGGAGAATACGCGCCGAGCCGCTCAGATCTAGGCCAACGACAAATGTCGCCTTTTCTCTTAGGTTCCTAAAAAGGCCTTCCAAAGGATGCACACCGCTAGAAGCGCTCACGACACTCAAAACCTACCCGAGCTCTCCCCCCATTCTAGTGCTCCCTTCGAGGGAGAACTCCCACTCTACTGGGTCGCTTCCAACTTCAGGAACTAGTGCCGCCAAGAGAATCCGGATGGTGCAACAACCAATCTACTATTGTAGCCGAGCTTTGAGGGGAGCGGAGGAGAGGTACCCAAAGATGGAAAAGCTGATCCTGGCGTTGGTAACTACATCCAGAAAACTCCGACCTTACTTCTAAGCTCATACCGTCGAAGTCCCAACCGAATATCCGATGAAGAAAATATTGCATAAACTAAACCTCCTAAGGTCAATGGCGGGCTATGAAATGAGCACCCGACATCATACAAACCGAGACAATCAGAAGTGGCATATCTTCGCAAGATTTTATCATGAATTCACTCCAAAGACGCCATGGAGGCTACCCAACGGGCACCACCTCCCCATTCAGAGATTATCCGTCGACGGCCGCTTAACGCCCAAGGAAGCTATCGATCCGACCTTCCGCACTCGGATAGATACCTAATACGCCCCTCGATTCAGGTCAAGCTCCAATAACGATACTCTAATATGAGGCTATCATAGTCGGATCTTAACTCGCCTCACTTACGGAAGCAGCATCACCGGAGGTGAGCAAATGAATTTTAATCGGGGTTGTAAAAGGCATGTGGCACTCCACGAGGCTGTGAGGTGAGAAGACGATCTTATATCTCAAAAAAGGTGCGAGTTACTAAGAAGTTCATACGAGTTCAGTCAAACACGCGTACTAAGAGCAGAATTCCCGAATAGATGCCTGCAAAATCATGCATAACCTCACAAGAAGACTGGCGATCGACACCACGAAAGCACCTTCTAACCCTTAGCATCGACAATGGAGAAGTCTCCCCTGTGATGTCCGAACCGAGTCGGACGGGACCCCATCCGGGATTACTCGTGGATGGTACATTGCCAGTTTTAATTAAAGAGGAGTCCAAACTCAAAGCGAGGTCGGCAAGATTCACCGTTCATCGGGGACCCTTTATAAACGAGGCTTACCCATACTTAAGTGCGTAGGGAAGGAAGATGCCAACTACATACTCAGGAAGCACACCCAGGCATAGCGTGGCAACCACATCTGAGTCAACTCGGGTAGGGAAAACACTAAGGGTGGGTACTATCGCCCACAATGCTCAAAGACGCAACAGAACTGGTTAGAAAATGCAAAACTTGTCAGGAGCATGCCAAGATATCTCATCTCCCATCTGAGCCGCTAACGTCAGTCACAAGTGTCACACCCCGATTCCCGATCCGACCTGAATGGCGGATCCGAACCGAGTCCGGGGCGCAAGACTATCTATTGGAACTCTCATTAATCGATTCTTTCTCAGAGCTGAACTTGTACCTGTGGTTATACAAACAATTTATGTAATAACAAAAAAAAAAACATTTACATTTAAAAAAAACTACCATCTGAAAGTGGTGTCCTCAAAATCTATACAATATATTGAGTCCCATTTATTTTTATACAAACCCTTATATCGCATACATGTCTACTACAAACATCGATCGCGGCTAAAGGTCGTGAGCACCTATCTCTCGAGACGGCATGCTCTCACATGCCGATGTCCTATCCTCTATCCTTATCTTTGCTTCCTCTCTTTTAGTACCTACGCATTGAATACCCGTATAAGCTTTACGCTTGAAGTGGAAATATATATAAGGGACATCAATAATAATTCAAGTGATCGTCTCAACAGATACACTTATCTTATCATTTTCATATAACATACACTTCCATCTTGTGACGTTTGACATATAACCTTTCATATCATTTATTTCTTATTCTAGTACTTATCATTTGATCTATTATATTTCTAATGGTTCATATTACATATCCTATTTTGTGCATGTCATATTCGTATACATATATTACTTTTATGGTTATATACTCTACCATTTGTTATGTTCTATTTTCATGTACTGTTATCATGTACTGTCATCATGTACTGTTTTCATGTACTAATTTCATATACTGTTTTCCTGTTATACGTTTCATATTACTTTCTCTTTCATGCTTGTAAATACCAAAGAAGTGGATACATGAAACTATAAAGGACCCGAAGGCGCTGTACTCACTGTAGGAAACAATGGTCTAATAAGGTCCAAGGCGTCATATCATCAGACTAGACAACGACCATCTTATAAAGGGCTCGATACCGTAGAACCCCTCGCCACCATGATCCAAACGGGATCTATCTCATCGACCCAAACGGGGCCTCGATATCAGAACTCATATGTTGCAGACTTATTCCCTAATGGCATGCCACTCTATCCCTCTACTTGGTCAGACACAGGTAATCGATTTTATTACATTTTCTGAACATATCTCATAAGCATGAATAACTATTGTTATCATGATTGCTTATGCAATATATACTATCATTACTTTATTATGTATTTGTTCTCATATCTGTAACTTCATATTACGGTTCTCATATTTCTCTATAATACATATATTCCTATATTTTTATCATGCATGCATTTACTCATTCTTATATTCATATATGCCTATCATTTGTGTACATGTACTCATTCCTGCGCTTTGTCATCTTTTACTTATCTCTACCGTTCTTAGCACTTATGCATTTCTATCATGTGTTCCTAGCATGTTCCATCTATTCATTTAGGTATGTCTATCATATATTCATATCATATAATCTTATATTCATATCATGTCATCTACTAGAATATCTTATATCTTGTTAACTTATATCTTCATGTACTTTATCGTACTATCATATCTTTATGACATATAATTTCCATATTTCCTTATACTTCAGATGCGATTATGACTTTATCGATCGTCTCTATCTCCCGAGGAGGCAGAACATAGATTCTTTCTTTTGATACCCTTAGGTACCCTTCATATTTAAACTATTTACCTTTTATCTTTTCTTCTTATTCAGATACACACATATAAATATTCGTCATTGGATCGAGATAAAGAATGAATGAGACTTTGCATAAATAGATACCCGAAGGTACAAGACACGAACATAGACGTGCCTGCCCATCGTAATAGAAGTGTCGAACATCAGCGTGAGTGCCGGGCGACCGTCATGTATACGCGCTGCCCACGTAATAGAAGCCGCCGGCTAATCGATCATATATGTCTCACATTCAATAACCGCCTAGGGCAAACATACAATTATACGTATTCTCGAGCTTTTGGTCATTTTATTCTTTCTTCTATACTCCTCACATATCAAATTCACGATATTGCTATTTTCGTTCATATCTATCTCTTTCTTTATCATGTATTCCAATCGACTTTACCTACGCGATTAGTACGACTTGGTACAACAATCATATTTTCAGATGTGGATACCGAATGCCATGAAATAGCATATGGTTCGATTCTAGACTCAATAAGCGTTCCATAGAGTCCAAGAACACCCAAAACGGAGTTTAGACGAAGGAGTTATGACCTTCCGAAGTTTGAGGTCACACGTGAATACACCCAACCGAGTCAGACCAACCGGCCGAGCTTACTCCGACCGGCCGAGCTCGGGTCTCGACACCATTGTCCCTTCACTGTGCATATGAATGGAAGCTTGACTTAATGGATTTATAGAGTCCAAGAACACTGAAACTGAGTTTCGACGGTTATGACCTTCCTGCCGGAGGTCACACGAGTCAAACTCAAATTAGCCGACCGAATTGACCGAGCTGACCTAACCTCAGAGAAAGGACCATAACTTGGTTTACAGAGGTCTGAATTGAGAAATTAACAATCCTAACATCATCTTGACTCAATAGGATTTCCATAGAGTCTAAGAACACCCGAAACGGAGTTCGGACGAAGGAGTTATGACCTTCCGAAGGTGGAGGTCACACGTAGTCACACCCAACCGAGCTGACCTGAACTGGCCGAGCTAACCTGAGCTGGTTGAGCTTGGTCTGACATCTACTGTCCTCCACAGGCATATGAATGGAAGCTTGACTCAATGGGCTTTCCATAGAGTCCAAGAACACCGAAACTTTAGTTCACGGCTGAGCTATGACCTTCCGGGGGTCGAGGTCACACGAAGTCAAACCCAGCCGAGCTGACCCGAATCGGCTGAGCGACTCGACCCGCCGAGCCTAGCCGACCTTCGGTAAAAGGACCATAACTTAGGATACAGAGGTCTAAATTGAGAAATTCAAAATCATAACATCAAGTTCATTGATGTGGCTACACTCTACTGTATGATCACCGCAAATTCCTTTATTTCTGCCTAAAACGCTTCCTAAGGTCCAACTAATGCATATGACCAAAAATAGGGAAATTTCCTTGGTTCAAAATGCAACCAGACCTTTTCCCAAAACACATATATAGGAGCCTTAGGGCTCTTCTCAACTCAATCCTAATAAGAAATGATTTTGGGAGTTTCCAAACCCAAACCATACACAAAATAGAGGGTTCCAAACCATGTATCTATACTTTCTATACCAAAACTAGACTTCCATACACCCATAGTTTCCCTACAAATATTCATAATTCCATACACCCATAATTTCCATTCAAATATTCATAGTTCCATACAAAACCATACTCAAATTTCATAATTGATCTTCTTTTCCTTTTCCTTTCTTTCTTTCTTCTTTTCTTTTCTCTTCTTCTTCTTCTTCTTCCTTTCTCTTCCCTCTTATCCGTTTTTGCTCTCTCTCTTTCTCCAAGACCAAAATGAGATATTTATTTTGGTCTTATCCTTATTTGATCTTATCCCCTTTTTATTTTCATTTCATATTCCTTTTTACTTCACTTTTTCTCTCTTTTGGAGCATCCTTGACCATCCAGCTAGTGCCGAGAAACTGGTCCCTCTTTCCTTCAAGCCACTTGTCTCCTCCACAATTGTCTTCCTTATTTCATTCTAATATCTTTCTTTATTACTCTTTGGTCCTCCAACTCTCTATTACTCTTAATTTAACTTATGCATATTCCTACTGCATATGAACTTATTAAATTGCGAATTCTGTCATGAATTGGTAAATTATTAATTTACCCTTTAACTGTTGTATTAATTCCAAGTTCTCGCTATTTTATCATATCTTTATTTTATTCCTGATAAATATACTTATTTTTATTATACCCTAAACATGTTATAAACCGTTAGTATAATTGGGTGTTACAACAAGCCCCTCGGGTCTTTCAAATGTCTGGGGCTAGACATATCGTGGGACCTCTACCCATTGAAGGCCACAAAATTTATCATCAAAGGGGTCAGGACTATTTTACTCAAATGCAATAAGCCAACCCCAAGAACAATCACATAATAGAAGGTACGCAACTCGGGCCCCCCCGGGCGTTCTATAATATGCGGTGTTTAGGATCCCGAGGTCCCTCATGTTCGATAACGAAACACCCGACAATCCTAAGTTCACTGATTCTCGCCCCAGCCCGCCAAATCATAATCTACTGGCCCCCAGCCATCCAGCCCAATGACAAGGTAGGTCAATTATAAGGACTCTAAAGGCAGCACTGAAACCAAACTGGAAGACCTAAAAGGAAAATGGGTAGAGTACCTCCCCGAGGTATTATGGGCATACAAAACTACGCGCAAGTTAGCAACTCAGAAACCTCGTTTCGGGCCTTTCAAAATCGGCAAGATCCGGCCAGGTCGACTAAATCACCAAGGATCAACTAGCAAACATCGAACACAACGAGGAGGTCCTTCGCCTAAACCTCGGATCTCCTAGGAAGAAAATGCCAGTGTGTCCTAAAGCGATAGAGGATTATCACAAGAAGACAATAGATATTATGACCAAAGGTCAAGCCTGTGGAGTTAAGGTTGCAACCCGGGTTCTAAAACTTTGCCAAAGAAGGGAAGGACCTGACATGGGAAGCTTGGACCTAATTGGGAAGGGCCCTACATCGTATCCCGCATAATCCGACCTGGAAACTATGAACTCCAAACTAAGAAGGAGAAAACCCCGCCCACTCATGGAATAACACCTCAAACGGTCTACAACAAGACCCTAAGTAGCGCCCGTAATAAAGATCCACCGCCTTGATTTCAAATAACACTCTATGTCCATTTTCGAGTCATGAATGTTATGATGGGCCAAACAATAAGTTATAAATGATAAAGCTAGAGCTCTGATTGCAAAGACTCCAAAAGTGCTATTTTCAGCCCTATTCAAGATAGGTTTGAGTGCTTTTTGCGCACTAATCATATCAATTAAGCCAATTGATGTGTGCAGTCCACTTAGTTTCACCTAATTCCATTTCGGTTTGTTTTTGGTAATTTCACAGTTCTTGCGTGCCTCACCAATTAGTTCAATCCTCATGTAAAGATATGTGCCGACGTCGAGATTCACAAGGTTTTCTAATCATCAAAGATGAAGAAATGTGAAGAAATAAGGCTGTGTGTGGATGCAAGTGAGCAAGACAGTAGCGTGAGCAATCCTTGATTTTTTGTTATGATTGCAAAATTTCACGGGATTGCTTAAAATTTTGTGATTGGTTAAAATTTCAAAGTAATCCTAGCTTAAATTGAGAATTTTCACATTAGCGAAATTTCATTAGCCAGCGAAATTTACTATGCATAGCGAAGGTCAATTCAAGAGTTCAAAATTTTTACTAGGCTAGCTTAAATTTAGCTAGCTAGCGAATTAATCGTTGATAACGAAATTTCCCATTATTCGTAATTACAGTTAGCGAATTCTCATAAAGATAAATTTCCGCATAGCGAAATCTCAAATTTCTGTGGTTTTTAGTATTTTTGTCTCTAAACCCACTAATGCTGATGTATTACCATTTCGAATTCTTATGTAATTTCATATTTTAGGTATTTTATTTTCACACTTCAATACATTTCATATAAACTCCTCACATCTTTGTAACCCTAAGCAACTTTTCATTTATGTAAGTTTTCCAGTTTTCATTTTAGTGGTTTTATTTCATTTCTTCTCTCTCCTTTCTTTCATTTTTCTACTGCTTAAACACCCTCGAGGATGACAACTCAAGTGGATGCTCGCTGTCTCATAACTTTGAATGAGGGTTGCTAGCCTGGTTTAGCTACTCGAGGTTGTCCTCTTGCTTTAAAATGATCTGTGCACGGTATTTATGGTTCCATACCTTCCAAACTAGGGTTTACTGCCATTTAATGTTGCTCCTTCGTCAATACTCACATGCTTTAAAGGTTCTATGCATGCTTAATACTAGATGTATCGACATTCTTAGATGTCATTTACGAGCCATGGGAAACGAGGTTGAATGCTAGGTTTCAAACCTAATGGGACTTTGAATGCTTAAGATTGCTGGACTCAAATAGAGGGTTCTGTGGTTAGGTTTTATAGCTAAACAAAGATCCGATTAAGCCAATTATATGTCATTTGCCCTAATGCGAGGAAATAACCCGAGACACCTGTAATACTCCCCATGTTGTCAAGCTATGACCCAAGCCTTCAAGGTTACCATATTTCATAATTTCATTTAAGCCACATAAAGCAACTGCACAACCAACCTCCCCTGTTTTTAACAAAAATCCGAAAATCCAACCTAAAGCCTCACCAATTTTCAAACATAATGCAATCATTCAGGGATGAAAAACTCATCCCCAGTTCGACTTAGACCGCATAAGTATCAAGTAAAGAGCTTGACTATGGCGCAGAGGAACATAGGAAACAAATTTTGTTGATTCCGCTCACCCTACCTGGGTGGGCACCTAATCAAATGGCGCCGCTTGGATGGTGCCAAACTACGATGATGAGTTGAAGGGTATCAGGATCCACATTACAAGTGAAGCATTTTTAATCCTTTGAATTCTCTTACGCATCAGAATCGGGCAGTTTTCTACTACTTCTGCGCTATCGCACTGCTTTTGTTTCTGCGCCGCTTGTTTTAACTAACACCGACCTTTCGGGGCAAGTTTGTTTGTGGTTCTTGCTGTGTCTAATTTTGTGTACGTGTGTTTACGCAAAGATCGATAGAGAGGGATAATGTGGATTGCAAAGAATCAAGAGCACCGCTTGAACAAAGTCAGTGAAATTAGTGTGCACAAAGGGATCTAAATGGATCCCCTACCGAGGAACAAGAAAAGCAACAAACACTCCCATGAATCAAACGCGCATACGTATCACGAGGGGAACATACACCCTCCTAGAGTTAGTGCCCCCTCCTGCATCATACCTCCGGCTGAGGAAGTAGCAAAGTTGAGACCCTACCTAAATACTCGCTCTACATTTCATGGTATGGAAAATGAAAATCCATATTCACACATACGGGATTTTGAGGAGGTATGCACAACTTTTAAGGAGGGTATAACCGACATGGATTTGCTCAAGCTGAAAGCATTTCCACTGACACTAAAGGACAAAGCCAAAATTTGGCTCAATTCACTGAGGCCGAGAACGATTAGAAATTGGGCTGATCTTCAAGCTGAATTTTTGAAGAAATTTTTCAGTGCAACCAAGACCACCACCAAGGAGGCATCTACACCACTCCTACTCTATGACAATGAAAATTCTACCAATACTGAGAGGTTCATGGATACCATCGTTGTCATTCACATCATGGTTTCGACACTGATGTTAGTGAATCATTTCTATAATGGTATGTCCCCCCGCCAGAAACAATCGCTAGAAACCATGTGGAGGTGATTTTTGAGCAAAACCCTGATGAGGCTATGGATTTCGGTTATAATAAAACTTCAAGGGTCAGATGAACCAAACTCGAGAGAGGTGGGAGAAAATGAGGCCCTCAAGACACTAAAGGGGAGGGAATTTTTACACTTTCAGAGGACATGGAAATGAAAGCAAATCTCAACCCTTAGCTGTAAAGGGAGGAGTTAAGGAAAGAGGCTCATGAAGTGCAGCAAAGGATCGAACACCGCACAGCCAACCCATTCATCGCCTGTCAACCCAATCGTTAATCCAGAGAACATCCGATCGCCCCTTTAGTGAAGGATTTGATGTCGATTACGAAATGTCAGAGGTCAATACAAGCCACAACCCAATGCCCCATATGGGTAATACCTACAATTCCAATTAGAAAATCACCCTAACCTCTCCCGAACCTAATCCCCCGCCATGTGCCTGTGCCAAACAACAAATGGTTCCCCATCTCCAACTACGCCACCATCGGTCTACTTCCGCTTGGAATGCTTCATCTCGAATTTGAGCAAGGTGGTAGGAAATTTTGAGGAGCAAAAGGGGATCAATGGCCAATTGGCAATGTAGAATTGATAATCGGTAGAAAGTACATCAAATAAAAGAATAGATGGGGCTCGAGCACTTAATCAGGAAAATAGACAACCCGCAAAGATTCAATCACAAAGATCAACAATATTCCTGAGGTGCAGAGAGAGGAAGGTTCCCTTCCCCAAACATTGCCAAATCCAAGGTACATGAGGTAGGTTCATCCAAAGAATTCAAAAAGGATGGATGAAGTGAAGGGCCATAATCACTCGAGGAGTGAAGAGAAGTAGAGCAAATCCTGCCCATGATCGCCGAAGAGACATCCAAAGAAAAGGAAGTCGAACTCCGAGAGGGTGATCATCGAGGACTCAATGAAGCACCGCATGCCACCCCATTTCGTGCACCAAGAAGTAAGAAGAAGGCATCCCAAAGAGTGTGCATCCCGAAGTCCTAAGGCGTGAAGGTCAACATACCTCTTTAGACATCATCAAACAAGTCCTCGCTATGCAAAGCTAAGGATCTCTCTGCATAATCAAAAAGGGGTCAAGACGAGAAGAAAGCCTCCAACCGAATAAGCCGCTGCTATAATCCAAAGCAAGACCCGCCAAATACAAGGATCCGGATCCCCCCACAATTTCTGGCCAATATCGAGGGACTTGCATAGACAAGGTATCAGTTTCGACTTAGGCTACATAAACCCGTCATTGCATTTCCGCAGTATAAGCAATGGGGTTAGGAGCTCAAGCCAACCAACATCACTTTGTCATCACTGATAGATCGGAAGATTCCCATGGAATAAATGAGGATAAAGAGAAGTAGACAAACTCACTACCCAAGAGGACTTCAGAGTGCTTGACATTTTGAGCCACACCAAGTGGGCCAAATCATTATCACATCTGAAGACATTTTCAACATGTACCAATGCAATCATCAATTGGGCTTCTAAATGGGGTCAACTCACATTTGGCAACATGACATTAGAGCTCAACATATTTCACTTGAATCACAAGCACAAACCAGTGGAGGGTGATAAGGAAGGAAGAAATGAAGTCCCTACCACCGTCAGATGCAAGCCAGGCCCATAAATTGCAAGAATTGACTAATCAGGATGTATCAGTTGTTTGGTAGTTGCCGTCAGTCACCACTGCAGAACAATTGATCAGCCCAAAATCACCCAGTGGGAAGGACATCAACAATGAGGCATCAAACATCAAGGCATTAGCACAACCACCGCCGGTCTCAGGAGCCCTCCCTCCTCGACCCTCCATGAGTAATTCCGGAAGACTTCGGGCTGGTTCGCAAGTCCACCGAAACCAAATTGCACCTCAAGAATTTTGGTTTCGCTTAAGTCGGGTCAATTTTCATTTTAGCTATTTTTAGTAGTTTCCGATTTAGTTTTCCTTTCAGTAGCCTTAGTTTAATTTTATTTCTATTTTTAGTTTTTCATGTTAAAATTTTAATTAATTTTGATTTTTTGTGTATAATTAACCTAAATCAATTTTTTTTGCTTTTAATTGTTTTTATTTGCAGTGTTATACGTATTTCGCTATTATAAATAAATCGCCTAGTTATCGTTCTACATTTGAAGTACTTATAAAAAGGAGGAGGGAGGACTTTCTCAAATTCACTCATCCTCCCCCCCTAGCCACCCGAGCTCCCGTCATCGCGCCCCTTTGCCGCACCTCGCGCCACGCCGCACCGAGTTCCTCGGGGCCCCGCACCACACCCACTGACCACGCTCTCCGCCTGTCGTCGCTCCCCCGTGCGTGGCCACCCGCCCGCGTGAGCTGCCGTCCGTGCCCCGGTCTGCAAGGCTCGCTCCACTGGGCCAGATTCGCAGCCCCCACAGCCGCCCTGAAGGTCGCCGCGTGCCTCTGCCGTGGTCTCGGGCCGAGCCCCGGTCCGCCCCGTGTGTGCGCACCCTCGCACCGTTTCTTCCAC
Source organism: Tetrastigma voinierianum (assembly GCA_016808115.1). Classification (NCBI taxonomy): domain Eukaryota; kingdom Viridiplantae; phylum Streptophyta; class Magnoliopsida; order Vitales; family Vitaceae; genus Tetrastigma; species Tetrastigma voinierianum. The sequence continues at coordinate 788,282 of JAEQBH010001916.1, read as the reverse complement.
CGTGAGCCCCGCTCCCCGCCCCTGTCCTTCTAATTATGATATAGCACGCACTGCAGGGGTCCCGCCGAGGCCCCGAAATGCCCAAGACTCAGAGCAGAGAAGTGACCTGGCCTCAGTACTCAGCCCCGAGCGCCCCAGTAGGGCCTCCAGAGGAGCCTCAGGGGTTCAGGAGGTATAAGACCCAGATGGGCCTGCCCCTTCAATAAGAGACCAGAGATGATCCAGAGGCCCAAACAAGCGGCCCAGACGTCCGGGAGTTCTATCGCTTCAGCTCACCGTCAGCTTCTTCCACACCGCCAGCAGCTGAGACCTCATCACCCCGCGATCGGCCGCCGAGGATCAGCGACCATTGTTTGTCGGGACTTCCGATTCCGGAACGCTGCCCCACTCCGTAGATTTTCATGGGAGTCATATTACGACGTGCCACGACCGCTAACCCCGCCAGTGGACCCTACGCCACCGACACACAAAGATCTCCTCCTACGTCATAACGCCGCAGCTTTACTCATCCCGTGGTGCTTTCCGCCACCACCCACACTTCCCCGAGCGCCGAGTCCACTGAGCTCGGGTTCAAGATTGATGATCGGACGGAGTGCTCCGAGCGGCACATATGGTCGACCAATCTTTCAAGAGGCGCCCCGCCTCGTGATGTTTTCATCGATCAATTGCCTGACCACAAATCTGCTTCCATTACAAAGACTACGTCCAAACAAGTAGGGAGCGACACTCGAGGCTGATATCCCGATCCTGAGGGATTCCGGTCTCACCTGAACAGGATGACCCGCCTCATCGCACTCTCAAGACAAGGTCCATCGCAAGGGCCCGCCGAGCAGAGAGTCTTACCATTGACTGATGCACGACCCGAGCCAGTCCTGTAGAGCACCTCGGCTCCTGCAGGAGCCCAGATCGAGAGGGGAGGCCTCGGGGAGGCCCCTCAGTCCCTGTCTCATGGAGCGAGCCATGGTGATGCCTATTTCTTTCTCCCCAGCCAGCCAGACCAGAGGAGGTACCAACTGAGGAGGCAAGAGGGATTCCCACGAGAGATGATCCTATCCCCGAGGTGTAGATGGAGAGGAGTCCAAAGGCCGTGACATTCCTCCATCTCCCTCCACCCGTCTTCACCATTGTACTCTCATCGACACCCGCCATCATATACAAAGACAAAGACTCTCCCGAGTATGTTCAAGGCCGCACAAAGAGCCAGCAGTGTTACGGATGCCGTCCTGCTCCACAAATTTCACACGTGCATCGATGGACCGCAGATTGACTCCGAGTCGAGACCACTTGTAGCATCACCATACCATGCCCCTAAGCAGATCATGAGTCACCCTGCCTCCCGTACGTTCTGCCTCCATCGAGATGAGCCCACCACAAAGCACGCGAAGCAGCTCCTCCTTGTATTACGTCGCCAATACAGCCAGCAGCCTTCAGATCCACCATCACCGCGAGATTTGAGAGGTCACACTCCTGCCTCTAAACTTCCTACCCCTATGACATGTTTTTACTCTCAATCGGGAGGAAAAAGTTAGAGTTGGAGTGTCTTCTATCATGTTTTTGTATGCCTTTTAGCTTTATCAATCAATCATCATTTTGTACAGATTCATATTGTGCTGGAATAGTAAAGTAAAAGGATATTTTTGTTATGTTTAGCTATATTAAGTATGTATTAGCCATTTTGGTTATATCAAAAGCTTTATAAAGATTATTTCCAAGCATTACACTTTTGGTAAAATCGCTTTTGTGTCTACATTTTGTGTTTCTTCTCTTGCCTTTAGTTGAAAAATCAAGTAATCAGATGTTACCTTAATGTTAGAACATTTCCATGCATGATTTAGTTTCGTCAATCGAGATTTCAGCATAGTCAACCTGAACATTCCCCTAGCTAATTCACACACCGCACACCAGTCGTACCAATAGGTTGCGGCTTACATACCTCTTTCCACTTGCAAAGCCGGCCTTAAATTTGTCAGATGACCCATAATAGGCTTAGGCATCTATGTTCAAGACCAATGAAGTCTTCCAAAAAGGAAAAGAAAAGCAAAAGAAAAAGAAAAAGAAGAAAAGAAAATGAAAGCCGTGACGCTTCTCGAAACCTAACACGGCCCGAGGGGCATATGGCTGAAAGCCTTAAAGCCCGATGCCCTAAACCTTAATCGTCAGAGTCATCGACTTAGTGTTCGCTACACGTGGATGGACAGTTTAGCGGTTGTGTGTGCTTAATTCCCTAAGTCATTCAAGTCCAGCGGCCCAGCTCAGGGTCAAGGATCCTTTCGCTTGATGCCCCAAACCTTAATCGCTGGGGAGTCACCTGACCTGCCATACACCGACTTTGGTGAAGTCGAAGCTTTAGCATTGCACCCTGCTACATTGCAATCAAGGAAGAAATAAGAGCGTAGCTACCATTTAAAGCTGGTCAGCTTAAGGCCAGGCAAGAGCTAGGTTGGGGGGAGGGAATAACTTTGCATTTTATTGGCTCAAACTGGTTACATTAGGAACAATAAGATTTTGGGTGGAAATTGTGTTGATTTCCTGAAATTGGCATCGCCTCTAAAACTTGTTCTATATGGTTTTTGTTCCCTTCATGCTCTGTTTCATATTGTGGTAAATTATTCATGCTAAAGTAAAGCTTAACCGTACATACACTTCTTCAATTCCAAATACACTTTTTGTAAAAAGCACAAGATGCATCCCATTTTTTGTTTTAACATTGCTGGAGGACCAGCAACGTGTCTGGGCTGGGGGTGATTAGTACTCAAAAGGATGAGTTTTATACCCATTCAGATAGGTTTATGTTACACTAATTATAATACTTAAGAGCCAATTGATGTGTGTAGGTCCACTTAGTTTCACTAATTCCATTTCGAGTTTGTTTTTGGTAATTTCACAGGTTCTTGCGTGCCTCAGCCAATTAGTTCAACTTTGATGTAAAGATATGTGCCGAATGCTGAGGATTCACAGTGTTTTCAATCATCAAAGATGAAGAAATGTGAAGAAATAAGGTTGCAGGTGGATGCAATAGCAAGACAGAAGAAAGAGCAATCCTGTGATTTTGCTATGATTGCGGTATTCATAGGATTGCGAAATTTCATTGATTCCTGCGTAAAATTTCCGCAATCCTAATAACGAATTTTCGCTAGTTAGCGAATTCTTCTAGCTAGCGAAATTTATCGTGCATAGCTTGTGGGGCTTCCACTACTTATTCACAAAAATTTCCTCGCTAGGCTACGAATTTTGCTAGCTAATACCATCATGATAGCTAAATTTCCCCATTTTCGCTATCTTTAGTAGAATTCGCTAGTTAGCGAATTCGCTTATGCTAGCAAAATTTCCCGCATAGCGAAATCTCAAATTTCTATGTTTTTATTTTTTGGCTCTAAACGACCACGTGCTTTGATGTGTATTACCATTCGAATTCTTATGTGTAATTTCATATTTTAGGTATTTTTGTATTTTCACACTTGGGTCGCATTTCATATAAACCCCCACATCTTTGTAACCCTACAACTTTTCATTTATGTAAGTTTTCCTGCAGATTTTCTATTTAGGTTTTATTTGTTTCTTTCTCCTCTTTCTTTCATTTTTCTACGCTAAACACCTCCCTTAAGGATGACAACTAAGGATGTTTCGCTGTTTTCTCATAACTTGAAGAGGAGGGTTGCTAGTCGGTTTTCGGGCTAGTAGTTGTCCTTCTCTTGTTTTTAAATGATTCGTAATCGTGACGGCGGTTCCATACCTTCCAAACTAGGTTTAATGCCATTTAATGTTGTTCCTTTGGTCAATACTCTGCCATGTTTGTAGTGGTTCTGCATGCTAATACTAGATGCACCGACATTCTTAGATGTCATTTACGAGCCACGGAAATGAGGTCAATGCTGTGGTTTCAAACTGAATCGACTTCTCAATGCTTAGTACTTGGTCGACTCAAATAGGAGTGGTTCTTGGGGTTAGGTTTTATAGCTAAACAAAGATCCTGGCTGCTTTGACTATATGTCATTTGCCCTAATGCTAGGAAATAACCCGAGACACTCAGAATACTCCCCATGTTGTCAAGCTGCTTGGACTCATGCCTTCAAGGTTACCATTTCATAATTTCATTTGGGTTTTCATTACGCGAACCAAGCACAACCAACTCCCGTTTTAACAAAATCCCAAAATCCAAACTAAAGCCTCACCAATTTTCAAACACTAATGCAAATCATTCGTGGGATGAAACTCCATCCCTCGTGTTCGACCTTTAACTGCCATACTCAAAAGATTTGACTACGCAAAGAGGAACATAGGAAACAAATTTTGTTGATTCCACACCATCGTGGTACTAATCACTCCTGGGCCAAGGTCCGTGAAGAAGCGCGTGATTCACAAAGATTACCTTATTTCAAAGAGCTACGCTAAATACAAAAATTTCCAGCCATAATGGAGGTTACAACCACCTAAGAGGAGTACAATCTTCTTCAGATCTCAAAATTACGCATAAAACTGCTCTTCACACTCCGCCAACACCAAGGCAAAACCACAAGAAAGGGAAAAAGAAAGAAAGGAAAAGAGAGTGAGAAAGAGAAGGGGAGAGGGAGAGAGAGAAAGAGAAGGAGAAAGAGAAGGAGAAAGAGAAAGCAAAGAAGAAAGAGGAAAGAAAAACTAGCAGATTTAAAGGTTTTTCTTCACACATCACCCCTCCCGACACGCCTCCCAGTTACGCCCATCATCAAGGCGCAAATTAGGGAACAACACAAATCCCATAAGGGAGGAACTAGGGAAAAACACAACTCCTACAAGTGATAGACCATTGACACCAAACGTCGGCCCACGATCACCAGATAGACCTATGTGCCGATGACCAAACCCCACGCCCATCATGCGCGACTCGACTCCTTCCAAAGAAAGCGATGAAGGTCGGGAAGCATAGAACCACCATAGAGGGATCGCTATTTTATATAGGAGCCAGACGCTTTGGGAAGTCGCTAATCCGTCCTGTAATTCTCCATGGGACTGCATTGAAGCCACGCGTGTTTTCCAAGGGGAAGGAAGACAAAGGTCTTGGGCGCCTAGGAGCCTGGGGAAGAATCAGCTTTCTCAGCTTAATACCTACGAGGGTCTTAGCGCCTGTGTAAAACCGAGAAAATTCAATTTTTCCGAAAATGGTAAAACTGTAATTTGTTGAAAAACCGAAATTCTAGATCCGATGACGAAACGGACTTTGGTGCCAAGTAAATTCGCCTCGTGAATCTAGCAACCTTAAAAGTTTCATCGACTCCGAGACAAGCAAAATATTTTACTTAATTTAGCATAAGTCGCTAATGATTCAGTGACGGATTTTACGAAAATCTCGGAAGTCAGGAAATGACTTGGGCTAAATTCATTTAAGATAAAGTGAACTGAAAAGAAATAAAAATTTTCGGGATAAAAATGGATCTGAATGAAGCAATATGAATCAAGTATCCAAGATAATAATAATAATAATAATAATAATAATATAATAATAATAATAAAATGAAAAAAAAATATCATCATCAAAAAGAGGCAGAGAGGAACCGACGGGAGGGAGAAAGGGAGCGCGAGAGAATATTTTTTTTATTTTTTCTTACCTTTGTTTCTTTCTTAGATCTGCACGGTAACCTGGACGTAGGTTTCACCTGGAAATTAAGGCAGAAGTTGATCTACGCGACGAGCTACGCTGTGACACCAAAATTCGAGTTTCTTCACAACCCATAAGGTAGGGAATTTTCCTACTTAGGTTATTTCTAGCCTAAAGGTTATTTAATGGTTTGGAATCGACTTCTAGAGGTCGTGAAAGGTCAGAATTCCTGCCTAAACTTCGGACTCAGAGTGTGAATTTTTAGGAATTCTTCGACTATTGACAAATCGCCGAATTGGATTGTTTCTACACTGGCCGAATTTTCGAGACTGCTTTGCACGCCGCCACGTAATTTTCGAATCCTTTCAAAGGGTACCTGACCGTATTGAGGTTCGGGTTTGCTCTGGATCGATGTTCAGTTTTGTGATGTGTTTTGGTATCACAATATTCGGTGATGAACCGTGAAGGGACCAAGAAGTGCCCTGTTTTATATGGGTCCGAGATTTGGGCCATTTTGTGTGTTATTACTAGAAAATGAATTGATCGTGTTTGTTAATTAGCCCATGTGAGCTAATTTTGGTGTAATTGATTGTGAATTTGCATAACATGTTTTATGTGATTTAATTACGTTAATATATACGCATATGAATATATTAGCATGAATGGAATTGGCATCATGCATTCCATATGCACTGCAACCTGTAAGAAATTAGGTGTGAGCGAATAGTTTAGAGATCGTTAATCGTGTTAGGTGTTTGATGGTGTGTCGTGAGTACATTTGTCAGGATCAACACCGCCGTAGGTGTTGATTAAAGGCTTCGACATTAAGACAACGCCCAAATGAGTCGCACGTTAAGAATGGAAATGGCTCATTGCATTTCATATGCACCGAGACACCCTAGAATAGTAGGAGTGAGTGCGAGGTTTTTGATAGAATTGTTCGGGAGGGCTGACCAACAATACATTTATCGGAGTGTGTCCACATATATATCTGAGGGTCATTCATATAATATCAATCATTCCGAGTCCGCCAATTGATATACATCTGAGGGTTGTCCACAAAATATATTATCTGAGTCCGCCCACTATTTATATCGAGGGTCGTCTACTGTTAAAAACAAATACCTTTGTTTGGAAATGGTTTTCATTCATGTAAGTGCACGTATATTTGAGGGAGTCAAGTGAAAACTCGAGGCATACGTGTAAGAGACCCGCAGATATCATAGTCACAGATGGTGTAAGACCTACGTATCACTCCGAAAAGTTATGTCATTTCAAAGAAGAGCCATTACTCACATGTTTATCACATAGACTTCTGCCAGGTGGATAGGAGTCGGGATTGACTTGGATTTATCATTCATTGACACTTGCATTGGAAAAAATGGAGCCAAGTGGAGGCTCGACATTGTCATTGGTAATACCAAGTGATAGTTGTCACAGCTTGGCGTATGTATGAGACGAGTTTGAGCGACTTAATATATTACTTCAATGACATATTTGAGTGATGGAGCCAACGAGCTCTAAGAGCATGGGGCATGGTGAGTCTAGTCTCATTCATGGCATGTAGACATTCAGGTAGACATGTAGTGTCGCACTCGACGTGTGGGCTTGATTATGCGACCATTGCATGCATTTAGCGGTAGCCCTCGAGGAGATTATCACCACTGGCTTTGCTCAATTTGTCACCCCTTCTCGTGCATGTCAAAGGGCATTCATTGACCTCATTCAGACCGCACATATGAAGAGTTTACTTGCGACTCGATTCAGATAAATACGATTAGAATGTGGTAATTTGTCATATGTTTCAGATAAAGAGTAATTTATTAACTCTTGAACTATCAGAGATAGTTAATGTATCTGGGATATATTTTTAGAGTATCAACGCAGCCCAAGTGGCCATTATTACTCGCATGCAGACCTTGTGTGGTCATTAGAACCTGCGACCAGGTTTTGTATTCGGGGCAGAGCTCCCGTATAAAGGAGACTCGCCCTCGATTTTCATGAATGCCTGCAGGCTGACCCGACATCCACGAGTATTCCGCGGCCGACGGTTGTCAACTGACACCCCGATTCGGGGGCTCACACCAAGAGCCCGCAACTCGCTCGCGGAGCTTAATGCAAACAGAGCGGTCTTAGCGCCCAAGAGCCCGCAGCTCGCCTTACGCAGCTTAATGTACCCCGGGAAGGTCTTTATCGCCCAGAGCCCAAGAGTCGGGCTCATGAGCTTAACAGAGGGTCTGGGCCGCCCCAGAGCCTAATGGGGCTCGCCCGCTGAGCTAACAACTCAGGAGGGTCTTACCGCCCAAGAGCCCAGAAGCTCGCCAGGATCTTACCACTCGGAGGGTCTTTAGCGCCCAAGAGCCTAAGAATGCCTCGCCTCAGGAAATAATAGCTCAAGAGAGTCTTGGGCCGCCCCAAACACCTCAAGAAATTACAGTGTGAGCCTTATCAGCCAGAGGGTCTAGCGCCTGTGAGCCCAAGAAATAGCTCATGAACTTACACTGTGGAGGGTCTTGGGCCACCCAAGAGGCTCGGGCCTTGCGTGAGTTTAATAGTTCAGAGGGTCTAGCGCCCGCAGCCCAATAGTCACTAGAGCTTAACAAATGTGAGGTTCAGCTTCAGAGCCTGGTAGCTCGCTTTCGTGAGCTTAACAGCCAAAGAAGGAAGAGCCATGCAGTCATATAGCTCAGAGCCCAAAGAGGCTCAGTTACGGAGCAGAACTCGCCAGAAGGCCTTAGCGCCTGTGAGCCGTAGCTCGATCGTAGAAGCGTAATCGCCAAGGAAGTATCCTCGGCCCGGGAACCAAGCGCCTCAACTTGACGGGAACAGAAAGAGTCAAGAAATTAATCGATGAATCGTGGTGTATCAACAAAGAGTCAAGATCAGAAGCAATACAAAAAACCCAGGCTTCGTGTCAGGATATGGCAAGGTAAAAAAAAAGAGCCTAGACGCCTGACGTTGGGCCCCGACTTGCTGAAGTAGAGGAGTCAAAAGGCGGAGCCCCAGCAGGCGAGGCAGAAGGGCTAGCCCCCTGAGGAACCCGAGGATCGTTAGGCATGGGAGCACCATCAGGGGCCCCTGAAAACACCTTGGTGCCCGCATCAACCTCAGCCTTAAGCGATCCCCTTCAACCTCTCATCGTAAAGCCGGATGTTGAACTCCTAGGTCCGGGAAAGATCGAGAAGCCCGTTGAAAGGCAAGCCACCCTAAGCCCATCGGGTGCAAAGTTCAGCCTTTATGCTCCGCTAATACTTCGCTCCGACTAGCCAAAGCCTCTTGCCTCGCAAGGTCCATCCGAAGCCTGCCGAGCTCCTCCGTCAAGCTGCCCACGCAGCTACCCGCCTCCGCAGCCCTTGAGGCCCGCCCAAGGCCGCTATCTTGGCCCAAAGATCACCCTTGACAACCTGCAACTCCTCTCTGGCCAGCCGCAACTCATCTTCAGCGACCTTCGAGTCCTTCAAGGCCTCATTTTCTTTATCCTCGGCCCACGCCCTCGCCACCGAAGCATGCTTCAGTCGACTGCGCTTCCACGGAGTTCCCAATCAAGTCCCTTATCCGGGCTTGAAGACCAGCCTCCTGAGGTCGTGTGAAGCAACCTTAGCCTCAGAAGACTTCGCCACCCTACTGCAGCCCCAGCAGGACGGTGTCTCCTTGCTGCCTTCGTATAAGTAGCCACTTGCAAAAAAAAAGAAAAAAAAAGCAAAAAGTCATCTAACAACTAAACAATAAAGAAAAAGATCGACGAAACACTTGGATCGCATTGCAGGCGGCTCCCAAGGTAAGAGCCGTAGGCCTCCCTACGGACAGGCATCCACCTTCCGAGGCCTGGCCTGCGCAGATGGGAGGAAATGTACTCCCAAAGAAATGGTAGCTCAGAGATGAGAAAGCAGAGTCCCCCATCCCCCCGCAACCTCAAAGCGATCACGATTCCCCGTCACCTCATCCGCATCAGACACGAGGGTGCGCGCCTACCGACGTGACTCTGCATCAAATAGAAGGACTCTGTGCTGGGCTCACCGCCTCCCCAAGAGTCTCCTGCACCCGACTACGATGAAGGAGATAAGGCCCCACCTTGTGGATCTTACTCCCCGATGGGGCACTACGAGCTCGGTTTCCCATTTCACGCCCTTTTCTTTCCCAAAGACTTCAAAGTGACCGGTTATCCTCGCAGTTCGCGACAAGGGGCTTCAAAATGTATGTGAGAAGACCTGAGCACGTGGAGGCTTCATGAAGGAGAGGGGAGAAGATCTCAGGAAAGGAAGCTCAGCAGCTCCCGCACCCGCACGGCCCAGAATATCCCACCAATGAGCTCGTATCAGGCACACGAGGCGCACTTCACTAGCTTTTGCTTCACCTCCTCGTCTTCAGGACTGAGATTGGGCCGAGCACTTGAAGGTCATGCGACCAAAGCAATGTCAGAGATATCCTATGACCTTTGAAAACCAGACATACTGCAGCGACAGAGCTCACGCAGTTCCTGGGTAGTCCGTGACTACAGAACGCCAAGTGCGACTTTATCAAAGGGATCGGCACTTCAATGACGGACCATCGACAAGAATAACGTTTCCGCACTCGCAAGATGGAAGGTCCGGGAACACCAACTTAGCGCCTTGTTTGGAGATATAAAGAAAGCCTTCAACGACTCCTTATTAATCGGCGAAGTCTAAAGAGCGGTGGCAATACTGGGAACACTTCAGCTCTGGCCCCTAAAACGACTAACAACCCCATCGTAACACCCTTAAGTCGGGGAAAGCCGAGAGGGCGTACATTGAAATGATGCAGAACCCTTTTTATAAAAGGATGCAAAGGGAAGTGAGGCCATTCCCTAACGCCAATTTAAAAAAAGCACACTATCTTATAAGACTGACGATATGGTCGCAGACGTGGGCACCAAACCTGATCTCAAAACGGGGCCTACACGGCAAAGAAGATCTCACAAAGATAAAGGTTCGACCCGAACGCCCACTTCGCCGTATTCAGACGGCGCTCAAATATCTCAGCCGCTAGATACCAAAATTTCCATTAATTTCGCCTTGCCCTTATCTAAGGGGGAATGAGGCTCTGAGTAACCCCAAGGAACCACCAACAAACCATCTGACTCCCCACTAGTCCGCCTCGAACTAGACGCCTGGCGTGATTACTTCCTAAGTGCAAAACAGAGGAGCCATCAAAGACCATGGAGGTACAGGCTACAAGAAAGAGGAAACAAGAAAATGCAGAACCCCAACCGAGCACGCCCTAAAGCCTCGCAAGACTTTGAAACCAAAAAGACAGAGGGGAAGAAAAGACGGACCAAGGCCAGAAACAAGACGAGGGACACCAGCCCTGCGATATCATGACCACTAAAAAGGCCAATAATACTGACAAAATTCAAGAAAAAGGGAAGCCTAACTCGCAAGGCAAAAGCTTCAAGAACAGGCAAACTACTGAAACGTTTTTAAGGAAGCTTAAGAGCCACACCAAATAAACAAAATCGAAGCCATCATTATCACAAGACATCGATCTACGACAAAGCTCAATCAAACCCTTCCCGAGCCACGTGGGTATCACACCCGATCCGAGAGCGATGATGTACTCTTGCCACCGCTTTAGTCAAAGGTCAGACAACTGATGGGGTTTGAAATAATAGCACAGAAGTGCCCAAGACGCAGCCTAAACGCCGATTAAAAAGCGGGCCTGAGATTAGCGATAAGTCTCTTTAATGGTATCCCCAAATGCAGTTCAACAAGGGTCCAACCACCTTTAAAAGACTAATAGCTCAAGAATCAGATAGAGGAAAACACCCACCTCCACTAATCGTGAAAGCAAGATTTTCTAATTATCGCTTCATCAATTATCCTCTTTATTAATTTGGCGATGATAAAGAAAGAAAATCTCACACCCAATGGGAGGAATATCGTATCATCCTCCAACAAGGAAAGATACTATTCTGTGTCATCATCAACCAGAAAGCGACAGCGATCATCCATTATAATACTGTGCCAATTTACTCCATGAAAATAAGATTTGATATATGTATAAAACTCATTCCCTGCGCTGATCTTCTTCACCTAAAGAACTGACTTAGGTATTGAGTATATGAACCGCGAGCCTCGCCTAATCCTTTGCTTCTTTGTTTTTGCAGAGGAGCCTAACGTCTGGCAGAGTCGCTGATCGACCTGAAGAATTCAAGACGCTCAGCCTAGCCCGGCTGAAAAGATTTAACAATTCAATAATTATGTTGTGAATTTAGCATCGAAAGCTCAATATATGCACAAAATACATGCTAAAATGCTAACATAATTCACACCTAACATATGCTATTAACTTTATTTTATCACAAGAGAATCAATGAGGGATTGATAAAATAAAGGCGTATTCCCCGATATGAACTTTCCTTTCGTTAATTTTGTCCTTTTATGTCGTAAGTGGTAGTGATTTCGTGGAGCTTAGGATTAGTAGTTCGGAAAATACTCTTCGTTTGGTCAAGTCTTCCCTTGTCGAGTCTTAAAATAAAATAACAGCCTAGATTTGAAATGCTTTATTTGAAACACTATAAAATAGTTTGGGATTCCAACCATACCAAAAGAGCATGTGAGTTTATCCATGATGAAGAAGAACAATTTTAACAAATGTCAAGTATTCATGATAAGTAGTTCAAGCTTTTATTGAAATACATTGTCAAGGACACGATATTTCGGAGCAAAATTTCAATTATCGTTATTCACATAAATGATATCGATAAAAATTTCAATTACCGCTATTTATGACAACAATATTTATCATCTTCATTCTGATACTTCAAATTACATTACTTTTGATTTATCTAAGTAAAACCTATTTTATAATTTTTTTTCAAATGAATTATTTGAGTCTTAAATTTAGAAAACAAGGAAGCAAGACGTTTACTTGACATGGAATGAAATTTTTTCTTTTGACAGACAAGAATGTCATTTTACAGGCTGTCCTTTCACAATCACTTCATTTTCTTAAGTCTACTATTTCCACCCCATTTATTTTGTCAACGCAGATTTTTTTATTTATTTTATATATATATATATATATATATATATATATATATATATATATACATAAGTTTAGGCGTATTGGTTCTGAATAATTTATTTGAAAATTATGGGCACATGTATTAGGCAGAATTCACTGAATCTTGCCCTGCATCCTGTCAATACTGATATTTGTTGGGCATTATGCATTTGTCAATACTGAATTTCACACATTTTAACATATACTGAAAGAAATACGGTACTTTAAGAAATAAAGTGGTTATCAGCAATGCAATATATTGTTAGAAGACACTTCAGCCAATAAAGCGGCCCGCATCCAGCCAGCATATCTTCACCCATCCTCCAGCCTAGCTTTGACTCCCTGAATCTTACCAAGTGAAATTTTTTTATAGCTAATAAGAAGAAGAAAACTCAAATTCTTTAAAGCAGCATGTCATCTTCCTTAATATATTTTTATCATCAAACATAGAATTACATACAGTATCAGTGACTAGAACCACATACAGTACTCTTCATCAGTGCTACATTCTCCTGCCTCTGAATCAGCAGATCTTCTTCCACCACTTGCTCTTCGTTTGTTTTTGTGATTGAGAATCCTTGAAAAGAATTCCCATCAACATGTTTGTAGTAGCATCTCCTCCATCTCCTGCTCAGCACTAGAGGCCATATCACGATCTCCCAAACTCTGTCACAAACCACCCCAGGAGCCATGTATTCCCACCTTAATCTCCTCCTGAACTTATGCCTGCCATCGGAGGATGGATGGTGGCATCTTCGGCTTCTGCAACTCATTCAGAGGGTGCTGGTATAATCCCTTTGTTACCATACAGGAATTTTCTGAAAATGCTGCAATTGATTACCAGTGGGGATTCTTCAACCAATTGATTGAATGAGAGATCTGCAATTGAAAGGGCACTGATGCTTATGAGCTGTAGTAGGATCTCCCCGCTCAGCTTGTTCTGTGAGAGGTCTAATGACTCAAGCTGTTGGAGCTGTCCTATTGATGATGGGATCTGGCCTGTGAAACCGTTACCAGATAAGTTGAGAACATAAAGCAATTTCAAGTCTCCTATATCTTTTGGTATCTCCCCTTGGAAATTATTGCATGAGAAATCAATGGAAGTGAAGATAGTCAGGACCTTCACAAACTCCGTTTCTCTACCTTTGCTGGAAACTGTTACTGCATCCTGATAGTACAATTGACTGAATTGTAGGATCTTAAATTCCAGGTAATTGGACTTTGATTGGACGTCATCTTCACCAGCCATCATTGCTTTCCAGTTTGAGAAACATTTTTCTGGCAACACACCATTAAAATTGTTCAGAGCTAAGTCGACAATTTGAAGCATTGGCCAGGTGGAATTGCTATCTGGGCATCCAATGTGTCCATGGAATTTGTTGCCTCTCAGAACAAGCACACGCAAACTGCTGTGAGTGTTCTTCTAAACTAGAAAGAAATGTAATATTCATCCCATTGTTCCGTTCAAAACCCTAATGCTTTGCAATCATTAGAGATTTGGAATTTTTCCGTCTAAAAGATTCTCATTTGAGATCTAGCGTCTGTAACATGTGCCCTAATTCCCCAGGTATATTGCCAATAAGTCTGTTCCTCCCCAGATTCAACACTGCAAGATCCTCATTCTGAATCAAACATGAAGGGATTGTGCCGCTAAAAGCATTATCAGAGAGGTCAAGAACTTGCAGGTAACTGGCATCGCATATTGATTTGGGAATGATTCCAGTAATGTTATTGTTTGAGAGGGAGAAAAAAATAGTGTAGTAAATGTAAATACCAATATCATGTGGGATGGAAGAGGTGTGAACTTGTTGTTTGAGTAATCCACATAGCCGGAATCTAGTGGGGAGGGAATTGCCCACGGAGTTGGTTGGAACTGAAGGTCAAGTGGTGGACAGGAAGAGGAGGAAGATTGACAAAGGTTGCTGAAAATCCTCCAGTAAATTATGAGATTCAGCTGGACAAGAGAGCCATTACCAATCTTCCAAATCCAACTAGGTATGCTCCCACTAATTTGGTTATCAGAAAGATCTAAATATGTCAATCTTGACTGGGTGCTAAGATCAGGAAATGTTCTGAGCTTGCAAGAAGCCAATTTTAATGTGGTGAAATTCGGTGGTGGAGGCATAAAGGAGTAGTAAGACCAGTATTGATGGACAAGTTGTTGTATGCAAGGTTAAGAGTGGTAAGATTTCAAGTTTGAAAGTCGCTCACTGAAAAGCCAACAACTGCTGAAGAAGTCTAGTACTAATAGGATCAGTGACAGCAGACTCAGGCATTCCTCATCGTTGCCATCAATTATATAGCCCACAGAAAAAGGCACTACTCAGTACCCAATCATAATCAAAAACTGTGGTTATTGCTGGGCTCTCTATCTCCAATGATGGAAGTAACAGGTTGCAGACCTCACTAGCAAACATTGAGCTGGGCATTTGTCAAGACAATCATCAGACTACAAGGTTATCTGAGCAGGTGAATATGAATGGATTCAGCAACAAGCAGAGCGTGATATCCAAGAATGATAAAACGATATGGTCGTTTGGACAAACTGAAAGTGAATTCGGAACTGGAAAACTATTATAAAGTCCAAAATCAACAGGTTTGTTACATATACTTATTAATCATGAAATCACAACTAGTTTATTATAGCTCAACTTCTTGATATTGTTCGGCGCTGGAGTTAGTCACGCAGAGTGTCTGAATTGATAGCACTCATGTTTCAGATCCACCTTAGTATTCCCGGCAAAAAAGAACTCCTTTTTAGCACATAGCCAGCTGGACACCACAATCTGAGAACTGCCCAAATATACTCCTTCTGAACACCATTAACTATAAGTAACTGACGCAACACTCCACCCTGAGAAATCTGCCACAAAGCCCTGGAACAGAGGCAGAGTCACAGGGTTGAAACCAGGTGGAGTGCTGAGAGGAGGACTGGGCTTCAGCATGAGAATAATCCACAGAGGTCCCGGTGGAAAGGCACTCAAAAGCCAGCACATGAGCCAGGGCACTGGAAGAGATGAGCACAAACAACTACCCTTCCTCGTGCCACGTTACAACACAATATGAAGCCTCCCTCGGCTTCCGCCACCTGAACCAAATGCCCCCAGATTTCGTTCTGCTTCAGCATGCAGGTGTCCCATGAGCAGAACACAGAAATCAACAGAATCAACTTTGTCACATCTGAAACTGATTGGAATCGGTCATAACTCAGAAGTCATGATATGATCTGAAACGGAAACGTTAAGCCACAATCCAGTGGAATCCAGGAAGAATGTTAAGAAATTCAACTCGAGATGCCGGGGACGGAAAAGTTATCACGAAACCATTGAACTTCCGCAGTAAATTCGGCCACGAGATCTGAGAGGAGATGGGTCACATCGGTAGTGTCCGGTATCGCGCCCCCCAAGAACAATATTAAGTTGGTCCCCAGAAACCGCTTCGTATTGAGATGCGTGCATCAAATTCGAGGTGCCTTCTCGTAGTTTAGCAATACCGATCATCCACCTTTCCAGCACACCCCCTCCAACACCTATAGATTAGTCCTGACACAAAGGAATACATGATGCACAGAAAGATTGAGCTGTATATAATAATTATAAGAATAAAGTCATTAGCAATGGGACTCATCGGAAGAGTGGAGATACTTCCACACTGATATCAGATTTGTATCATGACTGTTGATGCTGAAACAGATGATAAAACAAAAATGAACAATATATACATAATTCATTGATCTGTACAATTTTTCTCTGAACATTATTTGACAAACACTGATGATTTATTATTATTCATCGTTAATATTTTTTTGGTTTTATCATGTTTATTGTTAGAAAGCACTAGAAAAATATAAGAAAAATAAAGAAAATGAGCAGAGCAAAATGAGAAAAATAAAACAACATCTAAAAAGCTCCACATATGAAAACATTTTATCGCACTCCTTTAAACTTATTGTATTCATTTTGAACAAAGATTAAATAATTTAAAAATGCATAGATTTCTAACTAATTTCAAATAAAATTTATTTTATTTAAAGATTCTCATAGAACAATCAAATACGAGAAAAATAATTTTCCTTGATATTATTTTTAATTTCTTACCAAACACAACATTTGTTCTTGCCTTCCATATTCCCTCCATCTATACCATTTCAAATCACATGATAATTTGTCATTTTCTTACATTTTTACTCTTTATGAATTGTTATATGAAAGATATCTTCATGCATGTTAAATGAACCATTGAATTTCATGCATGGTGATCAACTGAGCTATTAACGTCCTGAAAAGGAAAAATTAATTATTAGTCTGCTGGGTGCTCTCTAAATTTCATGAACTCTTTAACGCCTTTGATTTTGGTAAGAGTAGCTAGCCTTCATATTATTTACTACTATCACTGATAATCAGCATAAATGATCTATCTTTTAATACCATTAATTTATTTTCCTCCATGGCTTCGGCATCGTTCATTAATTTATTTCATAGCCTTCTAGTTTTCCTTTGAAACATTATATTTCAATATTTGAAATGATCTATATTATTTAAGAGACTAGGAACTATATAGGAAACATATATGGAGATAACTTTGTCACAGGAAGAATATCTTCATGCATGTTAGATGAGCCATTAAGGTTGCATTTGAGAGAGTTTATTTACAGTTTATTTGTATTTATCTTCTCACATAAGTACTTTTAATAAAAATTATAGGCATTTGGAAAAACTTATAAAAAATAACTTTATGACCTTTATAAGCCAATTTTACCTTATTTCAATAAGTTTCATGAAAAAATTTATTAAAATAAGCCTAAAAAAGCTTATACGAAGCCTAAAAATCGATCATTTTAATGACAAAACTGTCATTTTGACAGATTATGAAAAAAATAGAAAAAAAATCTGAACAATAATAAAAAAAATAGAAAACAAATTCCAAAAAATTATGTAAAAATAGGTAAAATTTTTGAAAACTTATGTAAAAATAGGAAAAAAAATTATGAGAATAATGAAAAAAATAGAAAACAAATTCCAAAAAATTATGTAAAAAATAGGCAACTTTTTTTTTAAAAAAACATGTAAAAAATAGGGAAAAAAAAATCTGAAATATAATTCTAAAATAGAAAAACAAAATTATATTGATGATGGAAATAATGATATTGATGATTATTTTCTTAATTTAGAATTTGATGCAGATCCATAAATTTATTTTCTTAATTTAAAATTTGATGCAGATTCATAAATGTTTATTTTGTTTTAAAACTTAGAATTTTTGTGATGATGAGAATCACTAGCTTACGCTTTTGATATTATTTTACTTTATCTATTTTATTATTAGATAAAAAGTAGATAAAATTAAATATTTAAATTTCCAGATATATAATTTTTATTTATATTAAGAGCGCACTACTTAAAAAGCTCACAAGCCTCAAAAGATGTTTTTGCGCTTTAAATAACTACGAATTACGTGACATCACGTTCAAATTTATGGTGAGTCATTCCATGATTTTAAAGCCAAGTAAAAAATCTGTATTTAGCTTTTATTATTTCTTTGATTTACATTAAATAAAAGTCAGCATTTATAGAATTTACTTCTTTACTAATTTTATACTAGAGACATATCTAATGATTATACGTATATATATATATATATATAGATATATATATATATATATATATATATATATATATATATATATATATATATATACATATATATATAAAATACTAATTTTTAATTATTTTATTGTTTTTAATTTTAAAAATTACGATAGTTAATATTTATTCAAACACTTCAATTCTATAAGTTCGTCATGCGATACTTTTTCAAGTAATTCACTGTTATAAATGCTACGTAGTGAATACATCTAAAATACCTTAAAATAATGCATAAACATTTTTTAAAATACTTATCCAAATACAAACCCGCTTATCAATAAAGATTTACGACATGCTCTCTCAATCTAATGTCTTTATAAAATAAGCGCTAATTGCTAATTACCCAAACATGACCTAAATTAAAAAAAAAGTTGTTATTAGTTTGGTATGGTCTTCCCTAAATTTCATGAACTCTTTAAAAGCTTTTAATTTTGGGAAGAGGAGTCTTCGTATTATTTACTACCATCAATATAGGTAATTCACATAAATCTGGCTTGGGCATCATTATAGTCCCTTAATGATGAACCACTTTCTAAAATTTCCTAAATTAGTATGAGATGGGTAGTCAGCTAATTTCACTTTTTTAGTTTTACTATTGGAATAAACCCGATAAATTGCTATTCATTAAAATTTCATAATAATTTTATCTATATTCTCTAGAACTTCATAAAAATATTTATAAATCAAGCAAATAATAATAGTAACAAGAAATCTAAAAGAAAAAATGAAAAATACATAAAATTTAATGTAGAAACCCCGATAGGAAAACTACAGAGTTAAAAATCCACTATTCGAAAAACCTGATTATGTAATCACGAAACCTAAAAAATGTAACATATTTATATGCTACAACGACAATCCTAAAACTCCATAATATTGCACTATGAAAATTTTCTAGATAGAGTGAAACAAAATTCAAATTACCTAATTTTAACATTATATATGTTTAATCTCAATGTAAGCCTAATCCAATTTAGCTTTCATAAACATAGTGATACCAAGGTTATGGAGTAATTCGTGAGGGAAAGGGTGGTAATACAATGAAGATCACTGCCTGGATTGGCTTCGTTCACAGTCAAGTCCTTGTGAAAGAGAAAGAAATTAAAACAAAGGAAGGAGGGCCCCTACCATGCCTTGTCCTCTTTGACTTATAAGCCCAAAACCAGGGGCTGATGTAGTTGGGAAGATAATTTCCTTCGGGTTGGCTTCAAGTCTTCACTGTCAAGTCCTTGTGAAAGAGAAAGAAATTAAAACAAAGGAAGCAGGGCGCCTACCGACATGGAATGGAATTCTTTTACTTTGAAAGAGACTAGAAATGTCCTTTACAATCACTTTCATTTTAAGTTCTTATTTCCGATTCTTTGGATTCCGTCCAAGGGAAAAGTAGATTTCTAAGTTATCAATTTGAAATTTATTTTACATAGTTAATGAAGAATTGGATTTAGATGATTGGGTTATCATGAAAAAAAAAAAATTGTGGATCAATGAATGCATTATCATAATTAGTGAATGCATAAAATTGGATTTATATGGTTTGGGTTACCGGGAAAAATAATAATTGTGAATCAGTAAATGCATTATTAGATTAATTTATTAATTATGAATTAAATATAATTATATTATAATTTTAATTATATAATTGCATATGTTAAATTATAAAGTCATTTACTTAGATGATTAATAATCTGGGCATGAATTATACTATATCTTCTATTTCCGCTTTCTGGCAAAAGTTCATCAGACCAAAATTCAGTTTGCTCTATACTTCTTCTCTTTATATAAGTAAACATACGTAAAATTCTCACAAAAATTTTATAACACGTTTGCCGAGAGGAAATAACTTTTTTCAACTATAAATGGTTCATGTTGTTGCTGGTGTTATAATTAGTATGTAAAAATTTTATTACAATATTTTATATGGTAATTTCATTGCAAGTCTTAGTGGTTAACTTATTTCACACCCAAACTGAAACACTGGTCCAACTTGGCTTTGGCAAAAGTAGTGGTATAACATCATTTACTAGTAGGAGGATCGTGAGGAAGGCTGGTGATATAACTTCAAGTCTTCCCCTCAAGTCCTTCTGAAAGAGAAAAAAAAAATGGAAGCAGGGACCATACTATGCCTTGTCTTTTCTGTATAAACCCAAAACCAGCTGCAAGTGGGAGTGATTTGTGAGGATAATTTCCTTTGATTTTAAGGAGGACCAATGTACATCAATGGCGGACCATTCATTACTGAATTTAATTATTGCAGGCCTCTTCTTCACCCATTTCAAAAGAGAGGCACAATAATGCATTGAAGGTTGACTTGACTCTTGAACCAAACTGTAAGTTTCATTTTAGATTACGATGATCGTACCCAAGATCATTTTTGCATAATCAAATCTCAATTACACTTCACAAAGACAAAATGAAAGAGATTTTGTAACTTAATACTAATTTACTCTTAAAAAGATTCAGAGGTTTGAGCATTATACTTGTAATATACTTAGAGGGAATACCGAGGAACTTAATCATTACCTTTTCTAGAGAGATAATCTTTTTTTTTTTTTTTTTCTGATATGTTAAAAAAATCTATCTCAAGAAGCAAAATTGTCATATTAAAAAAGGAACAGGTTTCCTTTTTGTTAAAATAAAATAAAATATTTTATTTTAACTTCTTCACGAGACACATGACGCCTTCAACTTTCCTAATGCTCCCATTATATTTTCATTAAGAGGAAACTACGAGCCACATCATGTGTGACACCCTACCCCCGTCAATTTATTTATTTATTTATTTTGAATCATGCCGGCGAATGTTCATGAATAGCGTCCATGAATAAAGGACTCCAAATAAAGGCACGATACAAGACATCACGCGGATCAAGCCGCCGCGACATTCAAGGCACACACGCGCCAAGACGGCTCGCAGACTTATCGCCAGCCCAAGGAGCTTGGCGTTCGCTGGCACTCCTCGAATGCCCTTACCTCGTCTGCCACACAAGTTAAACGATCTCCGCGCGACATCAACCACGGCCCGGCACGTGACCTCAAAGGGACTCGCGCGACAACAATCATTGCGGACCCGTCACCTGGGCCCACTCCCCAAACCCCGTCGTGACACCCAAATTCTCGGCTGCAGCACGAGGCCAAGAAAATCTTGTCAGATAGAGAATTCCTCTGGCCGTGACAGAGCCGTGGGCGCGGCCTCAACAGGATTTTCGTCGCGACTGTGCCTTCCGCCTCGCCACGCCCGCGGCGCCCTCGATCGCATGTGGGGTCTTGGTCACCGGCCACGCACACGAGCCGCAGTCGCGGCTCACTACCGCTACCTCGCGGCGCATGCCGCCGATATTTCACACTATGTCGCGGCATGGGACCCCGTCGCCACAGCGTCGAATGGGCACAGTCACTCTACCTCTTGCATCTCCAGTTTTCCTTTTTCCTTACCTTTCCAAAACACCCTAAATTCAATATAAATTAGTTTTTTTTTATTACAAAGACAATAGGGAGCCTGGAAAACTTTCCAAAATGTATTAATAAAAAAAAAAAGAGTTTAATTACAACTCAGTGTTCCTTATACAATACAAAAAACTGGGTTTTCTACCCAGATTTTACAAAATACAAAACAGAGCCAAATCTGGCCTTTCCTTCACCACTAAGGTCTCAGATGCATTTCATCCCCTGGTGTACCTTCAATACCTTAAATTATTTCTCACCTATCGTATGGAGCAATGCCTAGTAGTTGAATTTTCTTATAAGGATTACTCCCCACCTAAAAATGCACATGCAATGGCTCTCAATCAACAATTCACATTCCATACAATTGTAATTCATACATGGAATGATTTCATGTTATGCATGAGACGACCGCTATGCCCACACCCGAGTCCCGATTGACTCTCACACAGTGCAACGCTGCCACTGGTAAACAACCATCAGCGTTTTCACACCATGGCTCGACCTTATCGACCGACCTAACACGCATTTGAATTTCATCAAATTCCATGTGTTTATTTATTTACGTGGCTACGCCATTTTTAGTGGTCTCACCGCCAGGATCGCAGACGCCTTTCGACATTTTACAAAGCCACCACCGGTGATCATGTTCAATCAGATAAATTTGTCTTCGCCACGGGGGAAATCTAATTCTGTAACTCTGCTACGCCCCAACACACGTATTTATTATTTATTTCAGCTTTATCCAACCGCGAAATTTCGACTCGACATTCTCCCATTTGCTCACTCACACATTCACCAAGACCGTGAATTTATCATCACACGCACCCACATTCGACTCGACGCTGGGACATCGCTAGCATGGGGCTCGCAACTATTGTTTCATGCATACAACATTCATGGGCAATTATATATATATATATTTTTACAATAAAATTCATACTATCATACAAGCAATCCAGTTAACACATCAATTGAGTACGATTAACAACACCATTTTTCCACACAACAAATCATGTTATTCATTTTCACAATACACACAGACTGTACGCATGGATAGTCCGAAACCACTCTACAATCCACCCGACTGTCCGATAATAGTCCCGAATTTCGCCCGGCTATCCGGGCAGCCTAGAAATCTAGCCCATGGACTCTTCGAAGGTAGTCTAAAATCCAAAGATTCGGGCCCCAAATCTTTGGACTGAATGCACGGCCATTTCTACCAAAACACTAAACCATTTGTAGGCGACTTAGACAAGAATCAAAACCAAGAGAGAAAACCCCACTCCTTGAGTTTGTCGAACTCCCGCTTCCTCGTCTCTACTTCCACTGGCCGCATGGAATGACTTTTCCTCTGGTCACGTAACCGACTTGGTCCATCGTCTGAATCTGCAGGCTGCAGAGCCTTCTCTACTTCTTCTTCCCTCTCATTCTCTTTCTTTCTCCCTTTCTTCCTCTCCCATCCCACTGGTTTGGTCCAAGATGGGTCAAGTGAGAGTGTCCTCTCTTGCCACGTGTCAAAATCTCATTAACTCTCTTGGATTACCCCTTATCCATTTATCCACAACTTCGATTTCCTCCAATCATGGCGACACATGTCCCACGGCCCCACTTGGGGACTTCATAAGGCGTTTGACTCGTTTCACTCGACACATGGTTCAACGCCATACCTCAACTCCGCGCTGCCGTCCCTCGACTCTCACGGCTTAAAACGCCGAATTTCAACTGCCTCTTAATCTGATCAAACTCGACGTGGTAGCTAGATTCTCACGCGAGACGATTCCAATTAAATCCGCTTACAATTCGAGATCTAGAAAAATTTTCGGATTTTCGACCGAAATGACTATTTTACCATTTTTCAGAAAATTGGATTTCGCTTATAACGCTGTATTCGACCAACAAATAACCAACATCTCCCACTCATTAATACGATGAGACTGACTCTTCTCAATTCAATGAGGTTCATACTTGTTAAATAAGTCAGATCATGCATACTAGAGAGCACATTTACTATATATCCACTATAGTATAGTTTCTCAACAAAATGATCTTAGAGTATGTTTAGTATGTTGTATCCTAGATCATTTGTCACATCTTTTCACATGAGATCTCATAGAAAAATATGTATTCATGATTATGTTCTTCTACATAGAAAAACATAATTGTCGACCCATGAATATATTACGATGCGACTATCTATTTGTAAATATGATCTTCCTTCTTCCTAATTCCCATAATTTTACTCTAGTTTGCTTTTTTTTAGAAATGTTACAATAGACCAAATCATCTACAATTTTCGTAACCTTTCTAAGATACAGACACTAAATACTAATTATGAAATCAAAGTTAGAGCGATAAGGATACTATTCGAGATTACTTAAAACTCAAGGGTCTCACACTATGAAAAATTTCATTTTCATTACCCTTGTTGATCAACATATGCACATGTGGTATGAATCACATGTTACATTATTTTCTCCTTTCTTATGGTGTGTATGTCTTTATGTATATTTTAATACTGTACAGATTTTAGTTTAACATACTCAATCTCCAACTATGAGTTCACTTACATATTCTCTTTATCAAAATTATCAGAACTCTAATCTAACATTAAGACATATAAATTGATGTACCAATTAAGATCAATATATTTAATTTATCTTCTAAATTAAATCGACATTCGCATTTAAGCCTTCGCTCTCGATTATCACCTAGATAATAAAGCTCAAATCCATCCCATCCTTGATACGTAGTGACAAATGCATTCTTTGTGAGTAGTCAATCTCTCATATGTCCTACATACTTGTATTGAATATGTAAATAACATAAGTATTCATGTTTCGTTTTATAAGCTGTCCTGGAATTGAATAAATAAAAATTATCACACAATTATGTAAAAGAACATATTCGGGGAGCACATATTTGCAAGTATACTTTAACATCTACGTAAGCCCAAAGATTGGACGTGCCTAAAGTATGCTTCTTTAGGTATGGGCTTCGTAAATGGATATGCGACCATTTCTTGTGTTGTTATGTTATGTCACCCCAAAATCTAGGGGTTCGTTGATCATCCATTAACCCGTGAATAGCCCGTGAGATATCAAGCAGAATCCTCGATATCACATCAAGTTGTATCCCTTATCGGGATCCATAATTTAACAAAAATCGGACATAGTCTCCTTTGCACAGGAAGCTCTATCCAAAACCCAACCAGTACAATAATACAATCACATGACCCATCAAGGGCTCAATATAACATAATGACCGCACCAGGTCCATTTATGAGTAAAAATTGACCATACCGGGCCCATTTATCCACATTCATATAAAAACATGTAAGACTATATTAAAAATAGTCCATATGGGTTCAATTACAACTTCATATATTAGTATTACGCTAAAATATTTGTTCCAAATTATTTTACAAAAAATAATTACAAAACTAATTATAAAAGCCACACACGTCACCAAACTCATCTCTCGGAAGGCCCCTGATGAGAATCGTCCATCTACAAGTAAGTCCCACACCCGAATGTTTATCCCCAGATAGAGAGCCACGCCGTAGAGTACCTTGCCAGAGGCTACTCCCGTCCAAGCGCATACAATGCTTTACACTTGACAATTCACATCAACATTCCAAAAATAAGAATATGTCAATTTAACTTCAATCACATGCTACGTTACGAAATGAGATGAGACTCACTCATGCACCATAACCTTGTGTCTTTATCGACTTCACACACAATGCAATGCCACCCGCGATAAAACTGGCCATTGGTGATTAATCTATCGATCCTTTTAAAACAAAAATTCATTTGTTTACAAAACCAAAACTTGTTGGATGTTACACTCAAATGATCATTTCATATTCAAACCATCTGTCTTTTGTGGGCAGCGGATTTTGGAGTCTCACCGCAGGCTTTGCATGCCTTTTACACTTTTTGGACTTTCACTTTTGGAGTGTAATGAACCGCACCCAAGGTCTTTTCTACCCGAGGGAGTGTCCCATTCCTTCGCTATTACCCAACACAAGTTTTCTGTTTCATTCAACTGTGCGACTTTGTTGGACTTTGTCTAACAGTATCGAGCCCACCCATCAATCACCAAAAGTGGTGTTGATTCTAACCATGCACTCACACCCATGAAATGCGACGTTCTCGCATAGTGTAATGACGCATCATTGCACGTCAATGTCACGTCATTATATGTACGAATGCCATATTGACAATATAAACTATACACTTTATCATGCATCATGGACAATTATATTACATGCATATAATTCAAAAACAAACATTCGCTTTCTTTAATGTCAATATATAAGCATACCTATATCAATATTATTCATCAAACAATTATCAAGCATGTTATCAATCAAGTAATAACACCTTTAACCTCAAGGGCCGATTGTGGCATATATAATGCCCACAAAAAAAAAAAGCCCACATAAAGCAACCTGAACCGCTCTAACCGACACAAAGAAGGGGCCAAACAAGCCTCTTAATAGTCCGACCATTATTTTTTTATCCAAATACTACTAAACACTGGGGACATATTACACATAATCACAAAACAATCTACAAAGCTACCAACTAGGCCACAAAACAACCATTAAAGTTTTAATACAAATTATAAAATAACCCTAATGGGCCTAGGATTATTATTATTTTATCTAAACAATTACTAAACACTTTGGGACATATTACATAATCACAAACAATTCACAAAGTCGCCATAACCAAGTCGCAAACAACTATTAAAGCCGCTTTTTAACATACCCAAATGTACTCCTTTAACGACCGGATTATTATTTTTTTAATCTAAACAGTCTCTAAACACTTTTTGGAACATATTACACACTATCACAAAATAATTTACAAAGCCGAATTTTCTTTTTTTTTTGCAACGTGGGCTACTGCAATAAAAAAAAAAAAAAAAAAGTTCAAAGTCGCTTTTAACACAGTCCAAACTTCCCCTTAAGGCATCAATACAACAATCCTACCTTAAAACAACCATAAGGTTGGAAATAAACAAAGTAGAAAGAATTCCTACCTCTTGAAGAGCAGTAGCACGGGTAGGAAGCCTCCCTAGCTCTTGAAATCTCCTTATTTGGATCTTTGGTGAAATCCCTCCTTTTTGGTATGTGCATGTAGCCCTCATCGAGGCGATGAACTTTAGTTCTTGTCTCGACGAATTCCGATCGATGGAACTTGCAGATCGTCGAAAAGAAAGCTGGAAACTCTTTTCTCCTCTCTCTCCCTTTCACATTTTCTCCAGAAAAGAAAATTTGGGATATTTTGTCCCCAAGCCTCTCATTTAAGTTCGAGGAGTGGCTCATGCCGTACCACGTGTCCGCGACCTGTTCGGGTCCATTTCTGCTCCGAGATGATTTATTTCATCCCGTTTTAAGTTGAAATCATTTTCAATGAACTTTATCTAATTTAATTCCCAAATTTCAAGATTTTCTAAAAAATCCCGTTTTTTTTGGGGTCTATTGAACTCTAGTCGCCCCAAAAAACGTGAAAATTCCGATTATCATGGAATTCGACGAAGTTTGTCTATGTAACTAGATTTCGCGAGAGGAATACAACGGTGAGGTCCGTTTCGTCATCCAAGATCTAGAAAATTTAAGGTCCGCACTGCATCGTAGTGGCACATCGCTTTGTCGCTTTTTTTGGAAAAAATTCAAACTTACTCCGGGTTTTACATTCTTTCCCCTTTAAAAGAATTTCGTCCCCGAAATTCACAAACATAAACACATACAATCACATGCATATGCAACAGTCATTTTAATATCAAATGACTAAAAATATACCGTCATCCTCAAATAAATAAATGGCACGCACAGTGTCTTCGCGTTCCCATGTTGCCTCCTCCACTTCTTGGTGCTGCCACAACACCTTTACTAGCCTCACGGTCTTGCCTCGCAAAACCTGTTCCTAACTATCCAAGATACGTACCAGTCCCTCCTCGAAGGTTCCATCCGCATCAACAACAAGCTCGCCCCAATCCACCACTTGAGTCGAATATGGAGTGTACTTTCGGAGCATGGAGACATGGAATACTTCATGAACACTCGATAAGTTTGGCGGTAACGCCAACCAGTAAGAAAATGTACCCACCCTCTCGAGTATCTCAAAGGGCCTAATATATCTCGATGATAGCTTTCCCTGCTTGCCGAACCAAACTACTCATCTCTTAGGCATCACCTTCAAGAAGACATGTTCCACCACCTCAAACTCTAGAGGTTGCCACCGTCTGTCGCTTAGCTTTTCTGCCGACTTTGAGCCGTAAGAAGACGCTTCCGCATCAAATCCACATTTTCAGAGGTGTCTCTAACCAAATCCGTACTTGTAGTGGGTCTCTCTCCTACCTCCATCCAACAAATCGGAGATCGACAAGGCCTCCCATATAATGCCTCATAAGGTGCCATTTGTATGCTCGCTTGATAACTATTGTTGTAGGCGAACACCACTAAGGGTAAATTCTCTTCTCAACTACCCTTAAGATCTAGAACGAATGCCTATAGCATGTCATCTAAAGTCTGGATGGTCATCTCCGACTGATTGTCCGTTTGGGGATGAAAAGTGAGTGCTCATCATCAATCAGGTCCCCATGACTCGAAACTCTTCCAAAAAGGAAACATAAACCGAGATCTCGATCCAAAGATTATGACACCGCATTCCATGCAACCTAAAATCTCTTGTCATATTAACCTCGGCAGAATCTCCGCAGTGAAGGTCATCCGCACAACTAGAAAGTGTGCCGACTTCAGCTTCCAGCCCACTATCACCCACACCACGCCACCCTCGCTGATGTCCGCGGCGCGAGTCACAAAATCTATCGCGGATATGCCCCACTTCCACTCCGCCACTTCAAGGGTTGGAGTAACCCGTCGCCTTTAAAGGCTCACCTCTTTACTTGTCGACAAGTGCGAGACAACAACGAACAAACTCCTCAACGTGTTTCTTCATCCCACTCCAATAATACTGACGACGAAGATCATGGTACATTTTTGTGCCACTTGGATGCACAACAAAATGAGAGCAATGGAACTCTTAGAGGATCTCCTCTCTTAGATCTGCTGACCGGGGAACCATAACCTGTCCCCTATACTGAAGACTATCATTTGTGTGAATGGCCCAACTCGTCAACACCAGATTCGATCGCATCGGCCCCCGGGCGACAATACCTATGTGTTCATTCCCTATGACTCGATCACTGGCTTCGCAGGGAAGATGTAGCCACTAAACTCCCCTAAAGTACTGGAAATAACTCCTTGTAGTGTACTTAATCGGTCCCATGGCCTCGAGCATCTACCACTCTTGAGAAGCCACACTCAGCCAACACTTCGCGACTGGCCGAGTGTATCAATCACTACATTTGCCTCACGGATGGTAATGCAAAGTGAAGTCTTAGTCTTCCGTGATAATTCCATCCACCTACGCTGCCCCATGTCGACGCCTGATGTGTAAAATGTGCTTTAGACTTCAGAGTCCTAAAACACCTCGAACTGTTCACCGTATAGATAGTGGCGCCAAACCTTCGGGCGAAAAAGACAATGGCTTCGCTAACTCTACGCCACGCAATGCGTAATCTCGCTTCGCTGTTTTTAACCGCCGAGAACCATAGTTCACTACCTCCCTGGATCGCATCAAAACACATCTAAGTTCGTCCTTAGAGGAATCACAATACACTGTGTACCTCTGTCCCTTCTCTGGAACTATTAGAATAGAAGTTGAAGTAAGCCCCATCTTTAATTCCTGGAATGCCTTCTCGCACGAGTTATGCCACTCAAATCGACCTCCTCCGAGTCATCTTCATTCACAAAATAAATTTAATCCGAGAAGTTCTCAATGAACCTCTTTGTAATACTCTTGCCAATCCCAAGAAACTCGTATATCTCAAGACTGAATTTATCTCTCCCAACTCATAACTCGGCTTCAACCTTCTCCGTCCATGGATACACCCAAAGCGGACACTACGCCCCCAAGAATCTCACCTCGCAAGCTAAAACTCAGTGACCTATCGACCTCGCAAGATACAACTGACCGTCTTTAAGACTCTCGAACAATCCTCAAGTGACCTCATGCTCCTTCTTAGACTGAGTAGATCACGATGTCACAACGAAGACCACAACAAACCGGACCCATGTAGGGTCGAAAACCCTACGATAAGATCCATGAACGCCGCCGAGCATTCGTCAATCCAAATGGCATCACCGTGAACCCGAAATGCCCATATCATATTCTAAACGCCGCCTTAGTGGATATTCGCTTCTAACTCTCTTTAATCGATGGTAACCGATGCGAGGTCTATCTGCAGTAAACCGACGCCCTCTCGCTAATCAAATAAATCATCAATCTCGGCGTACCTATTCTTGATAGTAACCCTATTCAATCATCATCGATAGTTCATACATACAGAAGGGTCTTCATTCTTCTTCTTGCAAACAACACCGAGTGGCTCCAAGGTGAAGTGCTCTATTCGAAACCCTCGGGCCCAACAATTCTTGTAATCGATTCTTAAGTTCTTGCACTTAAGAAGTGCCATTCTATGAGTCACTAGAATAGGTGATTGCATCAGTGTAACCTACAGTGAAGTCTACATCCTTGCGTAGGTAAGAAATATCCTCATATTCACAAACTCAGTTCAGAAGACCCAACTCCCGGCCTCGCCTCGTCTCCTCCGCAGTAAGGCTCATAGCCAACTATCAACTCTGCTCGTGCTAGTCTGTAGGTCGCACACTTCCATTGGGTAAAGCATCGTGCTTATCCCCATGAAACATAACACAACATTCAGAAAGAAGAACCTCATACAAACACACCACCGATGACTCAGGTTGGCCAACTGCCCATCCTAAGGATGACATTAAACTCCAACATGTCCATGACCCGAAGGTCCATAGTGAGTAGAACCCCTGTGATCTCTAACTCACAATCCCGACATATCTGATCAACGTTCACCCTAGTTCCTAGGGGAGAACTCATGCGTAAAGGGATTTTGGCTGTTTCAACCTAAGCCCTTATCTTTCAATGATGCAGTAATAAAGGAATGAGATGCACTAGAATCAAACAATACTCTTGCCCATAAGCGAGATAATAGAAATGTACCTTGAATAATCGACTGATCTATAAGCTCAGTCTGAGGTGTGATGGCATAGACACGTCCCTGGGTCCCCGGTCCACAGGAGCTCCCGTCTCGACCTCGACCCATGCCTGGCTCATCTAATCGATCAGGAAGCAAGAGTACGCAGCACCGGGCTTGGGTGATCGGGCTCCCTAGCCCATGGTGGGGTATGAAGGAACAAATTGAGTATGTGAACGTCCCACTGATGACTAGGACTAGGGTGTCCCATAACTCTGGGATCCCTACCTCAAGGACACCCATCACGTGTTTAGGGCTAGTGGGCAATAACATGTCCTTCCGTCATCGGTTAGGACCCTTGAAGTGTCTCCCATCTCAGACAATTTACCTGGCCTCAGGCCGATAGTCACGACCTTAGGCCCCCATAGTCACGCCCCTTCCCCTAAAACTTTCATGAGAAGTCCTTTGCTTCTTCCTTGAGCTAGAAGAAGAAGGTTGGCTCTCCTTCTTCTTATCGTTAACACGTTCATCTCGAATGCTCCGTGTGTCGTCCACCTCCCTCTCAATGGCCATAAATGTCTTGACTATTGAGTCCAAGTCTTGTAGGAGAAGTCCCACAATTTTATCCCAAATGGACAATTTCAGACCATCCTCAAACTTCCCTTACTTCGCTACAACTGCGGGCTACATAATCATTAGCGGCGGCTAACTCTCGTGAACTTAGCCGTGTATTCGAGCACAGTCATTGTCCCTTGTTTTAGTTCCTGTGAACTCACGAAGCTGTGATGTCGGAAAGCGTATCTGAAATATTTCTTTCCCATGAAGAGCTCATGAAACTCCTCCTATGTCGTTGCCTCCAAGTTCCTTGAGGCTTTTACCCAATTCCACCATACTTGGGATTCGCCCTTTAGCTGGAATGCGGCTAGTTCTATCCTAATGGCATCGGAGGTGATCTCCATAGCCTCCAAGATCTTGTCGACTTGTCGGAACCAATGATCAGCTATCATCGAGTCCCCATTCTCCGGGAAGTCTGAGGATCTGCAGCCTTGAACCTCTAAAGGTTACTTAGCCCTCCTCGCTCACAATTGCATCATCATGTGCAATATATACCACAAGACTCGTCAGGCACACAAGAGTAATACGCAGGCAACTACCAGCCTCTATGAAGGCTTGTTGATCAAAGGCCGATGGTAGAAGGTTGTTGTTCCACCCACCGCCTCGGTGTCCTCTTCCTCGATTTGCCATCTACATAAGCCAATTAGCGCATTCATATTAACATCCCAATTAAATGGGGGTCAAGTTTAAACTTTGAGATTTCTCTCCTTGTCTAACTAGTAATGCATGTACCAACCACTAATAGACCTCGACATCCTGAACTATCCCGTTCGTTGTTTTCCTGAACCCCTAAGGTTATGTTTTCTAACCCTAGTGTTCCTTTTTTTCCATATACACTTTACCATGCATATATCTACATAACACAGCACTCAATCATGTGCAAGATATTAAGGCACAAACATGAAATGCACAAAGAATGCAATGGTCTAGACCCATGCCCTTCGCTTTCTAGTAATCGCATACCTATGCTCTGATACCAAGCTATGACGCCCCAAAATCCGAGTGTCCGTTGATCATCCATCAACCCACGGAAAGCCTGTGGATATTTTGTAACTCGATACCACACTATTATGTCCCATTTACCAGGATCCATAATTTAACAAAAATTGGACAGAGTCTCCTTTGTACGAGGAGCTCTATCCAAAACCCAACTTATACAATAATACAATCACATGACCCATCCGAGACCCAATATAACACAATGACCGCACCGGGTCCATTTATGAGTAAAAATTGACCACACTGGGTCCATTTATCCACATTCATATAAAAACATGTAAGATTATATTAAAAACACTCCATATGGGTTCAATTATAACTTTACATATTATACATACTAAAAAATAATTTCATTCCAAATTATTTTACAAAATAATTACAAACTAATTATAAAAGCCACACGCCGACTTTCTTCACCTCATGCCCTTGATGAGAACCGTCCACGGCCACAAGTCTCACACTCTGAAATGTTTTCTCAGAGCAGAGTGAGCCACACCCAGCAGAGTAATTCCTATGCAGGCTACTCCCCGCCTATGCACATGCAATTGTTTACACTGGACATTCACATCAACATTCCAAAAATAAGAATATGCCAATTCTAACTTAGAATTCTACATGCCATGCTATAAAATGAGATGAGACTCACTCATGTACCATAACCCCAAGTCTTTGCCAACTCCCATCACACAATGCAATGCTAACGTGTGATAAAATCTTTCATTGGTGGATTACATCCAATGATCATTTTTAAAACAACATTCATTTGTTTACAAACCAAAACTTGTTGGATGTCACACCTCAAATGATCGTTTCATATTCAAACCATGTGCCTTTCAGGAAGCGGATTGAGTCTCACCGCAGCTCCACACGCCTTTACATTTTCGACTTCTCACCGCTCGAAAGTGTAATGGACCAAGACCTGCCTTCACCTCGAGGGAGTGTCTAGAACTTCGCTTATTACACGATACAAGTTTTTCTTTTTCATGCAAATCTGCGACTGGTTGACTTCATATTAACGGTACCAAGCACACCCATCAATCACTAAATGTGGTGTTGATTCTAACCATGAACTCACACCCATGAAATGCGATGCTCCCATGCATTGGAGTGTAATGAACTAGTAACTGGGTCTTTCACCCGAGGGAGTGTCTGCACCTTCTCGATATTACACGACACAAATATTTCGTTTACACAACCAGATACCTCGCTGACTTCATCCAAAGGTACCAAGTACACCCATCAATCACCAAATGTGGTGTTGATTCTAACCATGAACTCACACTCATGAAATGCGATGTTCTTGTGCATATGCAATGTGATGCACTATCGCACGTCAATGCTACGCCACATATGTAATGAATTCCATATACAATAATATAAACCATGTACACTTTGCCATGTATCATGGACAATTATATTACATACATATAATTTCAAAAAACAAACATTCATTTTAATGTCAATATATAAGCATACCTATATCAACATTCATCAAAACAACACCATCAAGCATGTTAACACCCAATCAAGTAATACATCTTAACCCTTAAAGCCAATTACGGCATAGATAACGCCTAATAAAAAAAAAGCCCACATAAGCAACCCTAAACTCGGCTTTTAAACCGCTACAAAGAAAGCCAAACAAGCCTCTTAATACCCGGATTATTATTTTTATCAAAACAATCCATAAACACTTTTAGGACATATTACACACAATCACAAAATAATGCACAAAGCGCCCACAATCGCCACAAACAACCATTGAAGCCGTTTAACATAGTCCAAACAACCCCTTAACAGTCTGGATTATTATTATTTTTTTATCTAAATAGTCCCTAAAATTTTTTTGGGACATATTACACACAATCACAAAACAATTGACAAAGCCGGTCACAACCGGGCATAAAATAGCAATTAAAGTCGTTTTAACATAGTCCAAATAGCCTCTTAACAGTCCGGATAATTATTATTTTTAATCCAACAAATCTTAAACACTTTTCAACATATTACACAACATCACAAAACAATTTATTAAAGCCGTCATAACCGGCAGCAAACAACCATTAAAGCCATTTTAACACACTCCAAACAACCCCTTAAGGCATCAACACAACAATCCTACCTTAAAACAACCCTAAGGCTGGAAATAAACCAAGTAGGAAGAATCCCACTCTCGCGCCGTAACACAGCAGGACGCTCCCTACCATAAATTTTTGATTTCCAAATCTCCTATTTTGACTTCTATGAAATCCTTTTTCTTTTTTTTCAGGCGTGCGTATCTCATCGAGGCGGCGAACTTTAAAGTTCGGGTTCTCAACGAATTTTGACCGACGAAACTCCATAGATCATCGAAAGAAAGTTTGGAAGCTCTCTTTCCCCCCTCTTCCCCTCTCTCACGTTTTCTTCAGGAAAAGAAATCGGGATCTTTTTTGTCCCAAGCCTCTCACTTGCCGTTGAGCGGGTTCATGTCGCGCCACATGTCCGTGACCGTCCGTTCGTTTTCAGGCCCAAACGCATTTATTTCATCACGTTTTCAAGTTCAAATCGCTTATGAACTTTATCCAATTTAATTTTCAATTTTCAAGATTTTCAAAATCCTCAAAAGGTGGAAATTCAAATTATTCGAAATTCGACGAAATTGCCCTGGTAATTAGATTTCACGTACTACGAATCCAACTAAGGTTTGTTTCGATATCCTAGATCTAGAAAATTTTAGGTTTACAATTGTATTGTAAAGGCAATTTTCTTGCTCGCCCTTTTTCTAAAAATTCAAATTTACTCGTGCTCTTACATGTACTTCATTTTCTTCCTTTCGTGCCACCATGTCTTTCGCAAAATTGTATTTTATATCTATGTGTTTGGTTTTAGCATGGAACTTAGGATCTTTTGTATAAGCTATTGTAGTCTGACTATCACAATTTACAAGCACAGGCTTTATAGTATCTACCTTGTTGATCAGATGTTCTAAAAATCTTCTTAACCAAACTCCTTCTTGTAGAGCGGCTGATAATGCTACAAACTCAGCTTCCATTGTCGATACAACTATACAATATTGCTTCTTACTACTCCATGATATGGCACCATTGTTGAGTAAGAGGATAAATCTTGAGGTGGATTTCATTTCATCTAAATCTCCTCTCCAATCAACATCAGTATAGTCTTTAAATAGTAGATCATTACCTTGATAACACAATGAATATTCTATTGTGCCTTTGAGATACTTCAATATCCTTTTCACTTCTTTTTAATGTGCTTGACCTGGATTAGATTGATATCTATTTTTCATCCCAACAGCATGGCAGATTTTAGGCCTAGTGCAAATCATAACATACATTAGGCTTCCAATTGTGCTTAAGTAAGGAACCTTGTTCATTTGTTCATTTTCGTCTGAGGTTTTAGGACATAATTTCTGAGTCAAGGTATCACCTTTTTCCAAAGGAGTACCAATGGGTTTACAATCTTACATTTTGAATCGCTTAAGATTTTCATGTATGGCTCTCGTGGAAAGAGACACCAAATTCCTTTAATCGATCCCTTTGAAATCTTAACTCCAAGGATATATGAAGCTCACCCATATCCTTAATTTCAAATTTGTAATACAACCATCCTTTGATTTCTTTATGTACTCACATTATTTGCCACGTATGTCATCTATACAAGGGTCAAGACTGCAAATTTTTCTTTCGACCTTTTAATGTAGACATAATGATCTTGTTCAGTCATTTGTTACTGGACACTAATGCATTATGAGATCGAATATTTGATTGCCTCAAGACCGTTTAACACTACATATTGACTTTGAAAAAGACTGCATACTTTATGTTCCCCGGCCTGAAGTTATGATACCACGGTTGTTCTTTATGTAGCCTTTTCGCCAAGTTCTCCATTGAGAAAAGCAATTTTTACACCCATTTGATGTAATTCTAGGTCCATACTTGCAGTGATAGCTAAAATTAAGCGTATTGAGGTAAATCTGACAACATGTGAAAAAGTTTCTTCATCATTTATTCCTTTATGTTGTGTATACTCCTTTGCGATCAGGCAGGCTTTGTATCTTTCAATTGTGCCATCTACCTTACGCTTAATTTTAAGGATCCATTTATTGCCAACTAGTTTATGTCCTTTGGGTGGATCAACTAATTCCCACACCTGATAAGTTTTCATTGACTCAATATCTTCTTCCCTTTTTCTT
Source organism: Tetrastigma voinierianum (assembly GCA_016808115.1). Lineage (NCBI taxonomy): Eukaryota > Viridiplantae > Streptophyta > Magnoliopsida > Vitales > Vitaceae > Tetrastigma > Tetrastigma voinierianum. The sequence goes on along the minus strand of JAEQBH010001916.1, from coordinate 751,708 downwards.
TATCAGGACAATTAAGAGTCGCTTTACATTTCTCGCTCTACATGTCGTATAACAATAAACGCTTCCCTTTCAATCTCAAATCGGGGATTTAGGAACTAGTCGACGCATTTCTTTAATTGATTGGGGTTTTAGCCTAATTTCATTGTTACTCCCATCACCAAGAAGCAGGCCTGATCCTCTATTGTGTTGTGCTCGGGTGACATTAGAAACTAATCCATCATTTCTCAAACACTCCCAATTCAAGAGAATGGATCCAATTATTGTGCAACGAAAGCAATCTAGTTAGTAGTTTCGTATAATAATAGGTCTTTACCTAGTTGTCCTTGCTTAGGGAAATCATTCTCTAAGAATGTGACATCTTGTGATTCAAATTTAGTTATGTTACCACCTTCTTGCTCACCTATGAAAACATATCATTTAGACTGTTCACAATATCTTATATAGATACTTTTCTTTCCTTCGACCTAACTCTTCCATATTTATGAGAGATAACATGATACAGTGCACAAAATCTCATGTCTTAAAACAACCTGAACGCTTCTATCGTCCATAATTCATGTGGACCTAGTAATCGACTCGAGGGCAATAATTTATTGCTACAAATGTGACAGCTTAATAATGCACCACCATAATAGGCAAAGGAAAACGAGTTTCGAGTCATTGACCTAATCCATTTCAAGAAGGGTCTTATTACGCTCAGTTCGCTTACTCCATTTTGTTATGAAGGGTACTGTGATAGTAAACCCGATGTACTATTCCTTTTCATCACTTAAACATTTTAATTGATCGACAAATATTCTCTAATTTCACCGTTCTTAATGCTTTGATTTTCTTATCTAATTGATTTTCAACTAAGCTTTCTATAAACTTGATAAAGCAATCTAATGCTTGATATTTACTAAGTCATCTATAAATGTGATGAAATAAATCAGCTTCTATGTCTAGCTTTCTTTGACATTCATTGACCATAAATGTTCGAATGGGATTAATTTCAATGGAGTTATAACCTGGTTGGTTCCTTTTCGATGGTTTTCATTGTTTTTCCAATCAGATCGATGTTCACATGTTGATAGCTCAACTTTGTCTAAACTACCTAATAAGCCTTCTTACTAATCGATTCATAAGACTTTGGGCCAATATGTAATGTTTTTTCTAGCATGTCAAACCTCTACATTATTCTCATAATTAATTGCCATGTAAAGTAAGAAAACATACATTACTTTCATCATACCAAAGATCAAGAACAATAATAAAACCGTTTAAGAAAGAACCACATCCACAATAATCTTGTCCTAAAAACAAATCCTCACCTTGTCCATGAAACGATAATTCAAAATCCTATTTGAGTAAAACCAACATAGAAACTAGATTCCTACAAATGTCAAGAGAAAATAACACATCATGTAGGAATAAGGTTTGTCCACTACGCATGACTAACTTGCACGTGCCAACTCTCTTCACTTCAACTCTCGAGTCAGAGCTTCACATATCCATCTTGTCTTTCTCGATTCGGGCTTCTAAATTCCACGAAGGTACTTTGTCCTTTGCTACACGTGTCCATTAGGTCATGAGTCTACAGTCCACAAATGATAAGATTAAGTCAAATAAACAAACTAGAAACATTAATTTCACTAACAAGTGCATAAAGGTCATTTACCTTCTCTGTGCTCTTAATACTACATGCAAATGCCTCTTCTTACTACAATTATAACACTCGAGCTTGGACACATGCTTTTTTTCTTAAAGAATCCTTTTTCTTTTTTTTAGGTCAAGTTGAACTTTTATTTTTTCTTTGTCTGAGCATCTGCTTGACTCTCTTGGTCGGTTCTCATGAAATTTACACTTGCGCCATTTTCCACCATGTGAGCTAGAGCGCCCATGTAGACATCAACATTTGTCTTATCGTCACAGGCAATCTTCCTCAAGCTCTAAGGGCGATAGCATCTTCCAAATGTCATAATGCTTTCATCAGGGGTCAAATGCATTTCACGTGTTCCTAGCTTTGAGGTAGTAAAAGAATCATCAAGCCAGACTCGTTGTTCATCTAAGAAGAGCATGACTGCATCTTTAAGTCACCATCATATTCGATATCTACCTCAAATGTTTTTTCATGGTATGTTCGTGTGGCGTTTCTTGTAAGTGTCCAAATATAATGGTAAGTGATCTTAGCTTGGCTATGGATTTATCACCAAACCTTTCGTGAGAGTTGATCACATGTCCTTTGCATCTCATATTTTCTAACTCCTTATGATATCATCATCCATGTCGCTCTACAATGTAACATGAGCTATGGAGCTCTTCTTTCCAAGTCTCATGTTTCATGATCCCTTCGATGTCGTATCGCTTTGGGCCTTGCCTGCCCACCCATGAACATATTTAAAACCTCAAGAGCCATTCAAGCAAGAAGGATTTTCATAATTCGATCTCATAATTGTCCCTATCTCGCTTTTTTCTCACTCCCATCGAAGTTCAAATCTACAATGTTCTCAACAATAGTAGCCATAGATTTTAACTATAGAATGAATTTTTACACACAATTATCAATTCCCATTACATACATGAAATTTTTTTAAATTCGTTATAGAGTGTTAATTGAACACAAGTTTAGAGTCGAGAGTTCACTATGTTAATTCCCAATCATCGTCTAAGGCTTCTATGTTCAATGAATCACTTTGTAATTTATTGTTCTCAAACTAAAGTCACTAATCTTTAGTCAATTTGCACGCAACAAATTCTAAATAATATTAATCAATAAATTCATGATTATAAAGAAGAAGAAAAAAATATAATATATATATATATATATATATATATATATATATATATATATATATATATATATATATATATATATATATATATATCTACTATAAATCCATTGAACTTAAAGAATAAAAATAAAAAAAAATTTATAATTCTCCTCAACCATTACATGTTAATAACAAATAAATGAATAAAACTCTAAGATAAGCGCAAAGCATGAATAAGAATGAATTCATGTAATCTCCTTCGCTCCAGCGCGCCTACAAGAGCCTTTGGCAACAAAGGAATTCCAAGTACTTGTTTTTTCTAATGGATATACTCATATAAATGACTACAAGTCTTCCTTGCAACTCCAATTCACATATTCTCGGGATGAAATCTTGAACAAGTTTCCCATAAGCCTTTCGTTGATCATATGCATGTACTTCATAAGAGAATCAAGAATTGTTCATTAGGATTTGGCCAACAATTTAAAACCTCATATTTCTTAATATTTCTTAACAAACCCCCTTCCCAAACTATCTCTTAGATCCGGCTATTGATCTTAATAATGTGGCTCACTAGACAATCAAATTTGTCGTTCTTGTCATTGACATCCATTTCAATGTTCTCAATATCCCTTTCTATGTGTTCTATTCTTTTTCAAGTGCCATGTTCTAACGTCTTAATAATCCTCATTTGTTTAGGTACAAAAAAATTTAATTAAATAAAAGGAGTCAACGATTTGACCTAGGATTTTTATAAAAATAGGAAGGGACCTCAACTTAAAACCTAATGGCCTTTCTAATCATACTAAAATGAAAATAGGAACATATCCCTTTTTTAATTATTATTATAATAATAATAATTATCTAAATTTTATTATTCCAAGACGCTATTTCAAGTATATCTATACTTTGTCACTTCATATGATTAGGGGGCTATTTTTCACCGAGAATAGATTATTAGATTTGTATAACTATCTAACATCCTATCCATCGAGAAAAAGATATTTAATTTTTTTTTAAGGAACAAACCAACCTAGTTTGGAACAGGGGCCTTCCAATGGTATGCATGAGTGGATGTGCCCACAACGTCATTGTATACAAATGTGTCCGTATGTGCCCAACAACGACCATGTGCTAAAAGGATTAGCATATGATTGCATCATCATACTTAATGATGGGGTTTTTCTGAAACATCATGTGTTTAGTTCATCAACTATACTATGGAGTTCTTAATATATATAACCAAGAGGGGTTGAATTAATGGTTTTCTCAAAAACTTTTTGCAAGACAATAATAAATTTCCAAATTAATTCAAGAACAATAAATAAAGAGATAAGGATAGAAAGGGCAAACTCGGATTTATAGTGGTTCAGCAAATTCTTACCTACGTCCACTTTTCCTCGACCTTCAATCTCAGTGAGGGTTCTACTAAACTTGTCCTCTAAAATAGAACTTGTTCTTGTACACTTGGACTTTGACTCAAATGGGCTCTTCACAATCTTTTCACTCTTAAGCACAATAAATCACCCTATAGCTTTAAAATATCACTCAAATGCAAGGAAAGTTAGGATGTGACCAATGATGCACTCTAGGTATGCAAGTGAGGATTGAATGCTCCAAGAATATTGAGAGTTAATGAGCAAGAGAGTTGGTGGTTGTGATCTTTAATGCAATAAGTCTCATAATATTAAATGATCCCCAACACTCTAGTTATAGAATGGGAACTTGATAGCAAAATAAGCTGCCAATCGATCGATCGGTTCGACCAACCAATCGATTGTTTCATTAAATGCACTGCAAGTTATCGTTTTATAGCCATTGGACTTGACCAATTGGCAAACCGCTGGACCGCTTGCTCTTGGATATAGGATGAGCCATCAGATCCAACCTGGCCAAGTTTCACAACTTAGTTGGTTCCTAACCAATCGAATTATTTCACTGACTAGTTTCAAAGGGATGCTATTGGATCCAAACGGCTTGGAATGCATCTCAACCATTGTAACAGTTGGATCATTCAACCGGTAGACCTTAACCCGGGCCGACCGCTTTAATCGCATGCCACAATCGCGTATTACTAATGGACCACAATCGATCGACCGATCGAGGCTCTACCTTAGTCGGTTGACCCTATAAATGCTCAAACTCATGTTTTTATTTAAAACACTTCTAAACATTAGGTGTCTCATTGAAGCACATGTTAGGATTATAAAACCTAAGGTTTTATGTTTTAACTCGCTTTCAAAGGTTATGCAATTTTTGCATTTAAAACTGAGTTATGAGTGATGCATGATAAATGATAATATCTTAAGTGCACTAATGCTATCACCTTACAAGGATTCCTTGTAAGTTTACAAAGCCTTCATGTGATGGTCGAACTTGGAATCCCTGTTTTCTTTACTTCTTGAACTTGATTTTGATTTAAATATTGGATGAATGATGTAGTTTTTAAGTTCATAATCTTTTGCCATCTATCACTCATATCAAGTAAATCATTAGTAACTAATTACCTTGATTTGTTATCATTAAAACCTCACTAGAGGTATCCTTGGGCCAAATAATATATATATATATATATATATATATATATATATATATATATATATATATATATATATATATATATATATATATATATATATATATATATATATATATATATATATATATATATATATATATATATATATATTTATTTATTTATTTTTATTTATTTATTAATATGAGAAAAAGTTTCCGTTTTGAATTCTATTACTTAAAAAAAATCCCAAACATAGCATGAGCGGAAAAACTAACTTTATCACATAAACAAAAAACATATTGGACAGTTTATACACAGCACATGCAATGCCACTTGGGACCACTACTTTTATTTGTATATTTTGAATAACATGTACAAGCATGATCAGAACCCAAGATTGTTTTTCATAGAATGAACTGAAAATTATTCACATATTAATATATATATATATATATATATATATATATATATATATATATATATTTATCTGTGTGGTTGAATTTGTTTACAAGAAAAAAAAGGATGGAATTAAAAAAAAAAAAAAACAAGTTGAAGACCTCCAAGACTTTCTGTAATTGCTTTAATAAATAAAAATGTAACACCAGACTTCTGCAGGAGTTCAGAATTAATATTGGAGAACTTATAGTAGATAAATATGCATCATTTAAGACACTTTTGAGAACAGAATGATATTCTAAAAACAGACCTCTATCATAACAGGAACAACATTATTTATAAGTAAATCGGTTTATCCAAAACCAAGCAATTCAATCACCGAGAAGATAAAAGAAATATAATTTATATCACCTAGATATTTGGATATTCCATTGATATTTGGATATACAGTATTCACCAATAAAAAAAATAAAGAAATACACATGGCTCTGATACTAGTGTAAGTTTCATTTTAAATTACTATGCATCCTAACTTTAATCAATAATTAAGCATAGTACTCAAGATTATTTTTGCATAATTGAATTTCAATTATATCATTAAAGACGAACTGAAAGAGAATTTTCACAACTTAAATAACACTTATCGCGAAAGATATTCACAAGGTTCGAGGTTGGTACTTAGAACAGCCAACAAGCCGAGCTACCATCAGTTGCTTTCGGCGTCGGCTCGTCTTCCTTCCGAGCTTCGTTTATTAAGTTCAACAGGTGACTCGAACATAATTTTAGGCTTCGTAAAGTTAAATGGGCGAACCAGGCACTCTCAAACTCGACTTGTCAGCTCGTAAGCAGGCTCGTGAGCAAGCTCGTTAACCCGGGCTTCGTGAGCAGGCTCGTGGGCAACTTCGTTAACCCGGGCTCGTGGAAACGGTACAAGTGAACTAAGCTTCGTGAACAATTCGTGAACATGGAAGGCTGATGCACAACAAATTTTTCCTACAAATGAACATGATAAATATTTTAACTTTTGAACTTCAATCAGGATTAATTGAACTTTTATTGTCTTTATCTTTTTAATTTAGTTGTATATTTGGCTATTTAGATGAACATTTTCTTTAATTCCCGAACATCATTTTGAGGCGCTCGTAAGTTAATCGAGCGAGCAGGAATGCCATAAGCTGGCTCGATCGGCTCATAAATAAGCTCGTGAACAGGCTCGTGAATAGGCTCGTGAGCAAGCTCGTTAACCAGACTCGTGAACAAGCTCGTTAACCAGGCTCGTAAACAGGCTCGTGAACAAGCTCGTTAACCAGGCTCGTAAACAGGCTCGTGAACCAAGCTCGTGAACAGGCTGCGTCGTTAAGCGAGCAGACCCGAAACTGCCCTCAAACTCGGCTCGTCGGCTCGTAAATGAACTTCGTGAACAAGCTCGAGCTACTCCTTTAAAAAGCAGAAGTGGCCAGACTTACTTTAATACCATTTCCTTTCATTTCGGTTACACCCCTAATGGTACTTATGAAACATGTTTTATTGGGATAGTCGGAGTAAGCAAACATCGTCTTTTTCTAGAGAGATAATCTCTTTCTTTCTTTTAAATGCATGTTTAAAAAATCTCTCTTAGAAGAAAACTATCATATTAAAAGATCAGTTTCCCTTTATTTAAAATAAAATAAAATATTTTATTTTAACTTCCTGAACAAACAGCTTCAACTCTCACAGTTTCATTATATTTTAATTAAGGAAGCGTTAGAGCCCTGACATTGTGCCCAACTTGAACTGCTGACACGGACAAAGGAAACCAATTTCCAATGGCCTTGAATTGCAACCGCTCATAAGATGACAACCCCAGCACACATTTGATTCGAGCGAGGTGTTGGCAGGGCTTTATGAACAGTCCTCATTATTATTTTCAAATGACATTGAATTTAAAGAGACATTATTGTTGTCAACATTCTAATATGAAAAGTATTACTTATTTAGTTTATTTCATTTATTTTAATTATCATAATTAAACAAAAATGTAGTTTAATTTCCAGTTTAGGAGTCCAAGAGATCTTATAGTCTGCTTACCTCCGCAACATAGCATCATACACTTTCTAAGTTTCCCAGACATGATTCTCTTCCTTCTTTTTTCACTTGCAAGACTAAAATAGACAGAGTAATTAAAATAGCAAGCACAAAATGGAACTTGGTAAAGACTTGAGAATAGAATGCCAAGGCCCAAAATACCAATTGATTAATAGGGTGTTTGCCAAAACTTATGGACCTAAATGCCAATAATGTTTTTACTGTACCATAATATAATATGCCCACAGCAGGGGAATTAAATTCCATTTCAGATGATGGATGTGTGTGAGACAGAGAGGTGAAGAACGGTTGAGTACTATTGCTTTTTTTGGATGAGAACTAGACTGGGACATAAAAGGTGAGAGTGGAGCCGAAAAAGCTATGGTCATGATCCTATTGCTGTTGAAGACCAAATGAAAGAACTACAAGAGCTCTATCTTCCCAATGGATAAAGAAAGTGGAAGGTGATCAATTAATAAGGGCCCGTCGTTCTATCATGAAGATAATGAAAGGTTTTGTCTAAGATGTTTAGCGTAGCTCTAATAAATCTCCATTTGACATTTCTTTGGCAATGCATGTCCTCCCATTTCGACGATACCATCTCACCGAAAAAAATCAATATCAAACTGATTTGTCCAACTTTTTTTATTCATTAAATATACTTTCATCTTCTATTTAAGATATAAATCAATTATGTAGCATATCCATTAAACCCTAAGTGATGAAAACATCTCATCGGCAAAATCAAAATCAATAATTTGTCGAAATTGTGATTTCTTAAATATTCTTACCTGATCAATATAGTAATTTTTTCCACTTTATGTTAGTTATTTGTAAAAATGGAAGCATTTATTGATCCAAAAACAATTGATCAACTGACCCATTAATGCATTAAAAATTGAAACTTTATTGAAACAACGAAGCATGTCATTTATAGTGTACAGAAAACTTACTTGGCATGAATTCAGAATTATTGACTGTCATATATTTCCACAGAAATCTACGGGAGACAAGAAAGCAGAGAAAGATGGCTAGGGTTTAAGATGACTCTTTCCTTTTCTCTTTCATGTGTTCTCCAAAACCCCATAAAAAAATTTTAAGGCTCTATTTACTTAGCACAAGGGAACAATTGAGCTTTGGTATAATGGTCTTACCAAAGCAATGAAGAATATATAACCATGGGCCTGTAGCAAGTTAAAATTAAATCATCCCATAAATGACCCATAATTAACATGCATAATTACACAATTAAAATTGTAATATGATTATATTTAATCCATAATTAATAAATTAATCCAATATTCTCCCACTTGGACGACATAATCATAATTCAAATGTTTTCATAATAGATTTACATAGCTATAACCAGTCATATACAATTAACACACCGAGAGGATGCATAAATTGTACATAATTAGGCGCTACTAATCAAATCATAACTCAAATGCTTCAACAAGAGACTTACATATCCATAACCAGTTATATACAATTACCACGATAAAGGGATGCATATATCGTACATAATTAGACGCTACTAATTAATGAAGTATATCATTCATAGTGTATAGAAAACATACCTGGCATGGATCCAGAATTACTTACTACCATTTATCTCGAAATGCACGGGGGCAGATCAAAGAAAGGTGGCTAGGGTTCAAGATGACTCTTTCCTTATCCCTTTCATGTGTTCTCTAAAACCCCTTAAAAAATTCTAAGGCTCTATTTTCTTATATATGTATAGAGCATAAGGAAGCAATTAGGCTTTGGTCCAATGGGCAAACCAAAGCAAGGGAGAAGATAAAACCATAAGCCCATAGCAAGTTAAAATTAAACCATCCAATTAATGGTCCATAGTTAACATGCATAATTACACGATTAAAATTGTAACATGATTATGCTTAGTCCATAATTAATAAATTAATCCAACATTCTCCCACTTGGACAATATAATTATAATTCAAATGTTTTTACAATAGATTTACATAGCCATAACCAGTCATATACAATTAACATACTAAGAGGATCCATAAATCGTTCATAATTAGGCGCTGCAATCAAATCGTAACTCAAACCTTCAACAGATACTTACATATGCAATCAATCATATTCAATTAATATAGCGAGGGGATGCATAAATCATACATAATCAGGTGCTACTAATCGAGAAGCATTACAATGACATGTATATTGATTGATGAAATAAAGAACATCATTATACATTCATCGAGTCAAATGACACAAATCCACAAAATGGCGACAAACGTCAAAATGTGCATGTACCATCGAAAAAACATGAGTTTTCCTTGCAAAATACATGAAAAGACAAAACTCCCACTAAAACAAAGAGTTTAGGCTCCTAACAATCTCATGTGGGTGACGTGTTCTTGAAACACACAAATAGGTAAGTCTTTGGTTAATGGGTCTGCCAACATGTTAGTTGTAAGCATGTGCTCAATAGAAATGATGGACTCTACAACTTTCTCTTTGACAAAGAAGAACTTCACATCAATGTGCTTGGAGCGAGAAGTGATCCTAGTATTCCTAGAGAAAGATACAACTAATGAATGGAGTTAACAACCCCAGAAAGTGAAATAAGAAGTTCCATGGCCATATTGCATGACAAATAGCCTCATAACGTTGCCCTTACTCTACCTACAGGTAAGAAGAAGCTGTAAGTGTTTGCTTAACACTTTTCCATGAAATATCTCATTCAGCCATCACAAAGATATAACCATAAGTGGACTTCTTATAATCGACACAACCTACATAAGCAGATTCACTAAAACCATCCACTTGAAGAGTGTCGATATGCCAATATGTCAACATGAGATCCTTGGTACCCTGAAGATACCTTAAAATTTTCTTAGCTTACTTTCTAGTGGCTATGGTAGGATTACTCAAATACCTACCCACATGACAACAAAAGTAATATCTCGGTGGTGTGCATGCCCAGGCATACATTAGGTTGTCCTGCTTGTGAAGAATAAGAGACTACTTTCATTTGATCTCTCTCAATATCATTCTAAGGACATTGGCCTTTGGAAAATCTATCACCCTTTATAATTGATGCCTTGACAGAAGAATATGATTGCATATTGAACCTTTTCAGAATGTGTTCAATATACGTTTGTTGAGACAATCTTAGATTGCCACTAGGTCTATCGCAAAGTATTTGTATTCCCAAATCATAAGATGCTTCCACAAGATCCTTCATATCAAAATGGCTAAACAATAACTTCTTTGTCTTAAGCAACATGACAATATCATTGGTTGCGAGCAAAATATATTAACACTGCAAACTAAGGAATAGAGTATTTACTCCCACTAACCTTCCTTATATAATGCATTGATTGACTATGTTCTCCCTTAAAACCATTAGCGGTGACAACATCATCAAACTTGAGATACCACTTCCTGAAAGCCTACTTTAGACCAAAAATGGATTTATGAAGTTTACACACCATGTGTTCCTTACTAATTTCCTCAAAACCAGTAGGTTGAGACATGTAAACATCCTCAACTAACTCTCCTTTCAAGAAAGTTGTCCTGACATCCATTTGATGCAACTTCAAGTCAAAATGAGCCACCATAGGCATAATAATGCATAGAGAGTCTTTAGTGGACACGGGAGAGAATGTTTCCTTGAAATCAATACCTTCTTGTTGATTGTAAGCCTTAGACACTAATCTTGCTTTATATATCTCTACTTATCCCAGTTGTCCGCAATACCATTATGTTGAGGAGTACTAGGCATTGAATACTAAGCATCAATGCCACATTCCTAAAGAGATACTTCCATGATGGTCGGTTGAGGCCGGAGTCTCATCATATCTACCATAATACCACCACCTTTGTCCAAAATGAACCACTGATCTTCTTCCCTTGCTTAGGAGCTCAACTTTAGCTTTGAAAGCTTTGAAGGCCGCTAAAGAGTTAGACTTCTGTGAATGAGCTCAAAACCACAATGGTAATAAATATCGATGAGCATTGATGAACTATTTGTGGCCACCCATAGAAGGAGGGGTGAATGGCCCACAAATATTTGTATGAATAACCCTAAGCAACTCGATGCATCTATCAACCTTGGTAGTCAATTTACCCTTAATACAATCTATACATGTATCAAAATCTGAGAAATTAAGATCCGGAAGAATCCCTTCCTTAATTAATTTCTCCATTCTCTGTTTGGAAGTATGACCCAGACGTTTGGTGCTACTAATAGTATTAACATCAGGAGAAATAGAAACATAAAGCAAACCATACAACTCTAATTTGTAAAGATTACGATAAAGCATTCCATTACCAATCAATAAAGAATCTTGGTACAATTCAAATTTTCTAGTTTAAAAAAGAAAACTATATCTAAGTTTATCAAAATAGTACAAATATCAAATTCCTCTTGATTGAGGGTATGTACACCACATCCAAAAAAATTTATGTACTAAGCTGCAATCTAACAACTTGAACTTTTGTATCGTCCCCCATGTAAACATACTACTCCTGACTAGTTGGACTCTTTCTAATCATTACCTGCTCAGAATTGCAAGCATGAATGGTGTCACCATGCACTATCTAACCATCAAGTATCAAATGACACACTAATGAGATTGGATTCATAACAAACATTCACCAAATGATTATTAGATAGCTCATTTTTCTCATTCTTTGAGAACTTTGTATATTTCTAGAAATAGCATCCAAGAACTCTTTTGCATTTTCAATCTTGGGAATGCTTGCATAAATAGAGTCTTCCATATGATTCTTTATGATTATCAAACAAAAACTATTGGAATACTCCCAATTCTCATAGAACTTTGCCTCCTTTGCAGAATTTTCAATAGTATGTTTTGGACGAGTTTCAACTTTCAAGGCCAAGTTCAGTCTCATAATTGTCAAATTCATCATGAGAGATTTGCTTGAAATTGTTCTGATTCTCCATTAAGTTTCGTGACAACAAGAACTAAGGAAATAGGCAGAAGAACAAAAAGAGAGAACAATGCTTAAAAAATACATATAAGAAACAAAAGACATTAATTCTCCATCCTTCGACACCAAACGTGAAAATAAAGTGTTCCTTTGAATGCTGAAGTCTATTAGATATCAGGCTCATAAATTGAAGCAATTCTATCTGACAAATACAAATTTCAGATAAGGTAGTAAAATTTCAGGATTCACTGGCCTCTTAATGAAATCCCTTCACCAAACTAAGCATCCTACTAAATAATAAAATAGCCGATATGAAATTTATATCTCTAGATCTTAGCAAAATTAACGTTAAAACTGAGGAGAAATTTAGTTGTAATATCGATTTAAAAAAAATATTCGGCGTGTGGACTTCATAGGAGAATGTTCTAAGTATTCAATATTTCTCAATTTTTACCCAAATTATTAACTCTGTATAATAATCATACTACACAATATATTATAAATAATCACAAATCGCACAAACATAAGTTGTTAAATAATATGTGAAGAACGATAAAATTGCCTGCTTGTTAAAATTCAATTCTCAAACTAATTCAATCTTAGAATTAGGTTTTTTTTTTTTTTAGTTTCAAATTAACCATACAAACTGGCCATGAACAAGAAATTTGAAAAATTCTTCAAATTTGAGCCCATCAAAGTATCACTTTGTTATATGAATGTATCTCTAAAAAAACAATTTAAATTACTTTAGATATAAGTACCACTTAAAAAAGAAAGTGGTAAGATTCTAGTTGATAGGAAATAAAAAGAGCCTCAGCTCCAATGTGCTAATAATAAATAAGACTTTACTTTTGTGAAAATGTCTATTCTATTTCAAAAGACTTGAGGTCCATAATAAATAATCATAAACTATAATTGAACTTGAATTATTTACAAGAATTTTCTTTTATATATTCTCTTTATCATTCATTGCCCTTAGGAGATCAATTTACAACATGTTTTTATGAATAAATTATATGGGTAATTCCATAAATGAGTTCATAGGAAACCTAGGTTTGACTCGGGGAGCTCATTATGTTTTAAAATCATCTACCAAAAAATCAAATGCCTTATTCGACATGATATTAATAATAGTCAAAATCTCGGAGTGCTTCGCGTCTATTTCACTATCCGAGTTATAATCGGTGAAAAACTTAAGCCGAACTGCAGTAGTGCCCACATTGATCAAAAATTAGAATTAGTTCGAACAATATTTTTCAAAATCTTCCCATGGCAACATAGCAGTAGATATAGATAGATAAAACCTAGAACTCTTGTTATGCAGAAAGCCAAGAAATACATATCGGGAAAAATGCAAGCAAAAACCCGAGGAAATATAGAAAAAACAATTTATTAACTTCAATGCAATTAAAAGTTGCTCTAATACTAATTGTTAGATTATTTGTAAAATTAAAGCATTGATTGATCCAAAAACAATTGATCAATAATAAAAAGGATCTAATAAATGCATTAAAGTGAAACTTTATTGGAAACAATGAAGCATATCATTCATAGTGTATAGAAAACATATCGACATGGATCAAAGAAATATTGATTGCCATTTATCTCCAAGAAATATCTGGGGACAGATAAAGAAGAGTGGCTAGGAGTTCAAGATGACTCTTTCCTTCTCCCGACTAGGATCTACTAAAAAGTAATTCCTTCTTCTAGTGCATCGATGATTATTCCATTATGGTTTTTGTTGAGCTCATTTGTGAGAAGCTTGAGTCTTTAGAGACCTTCGAAGCTTTCAAAGTTAAAGTTGAGCTCCAAAAAGGGAAGAAGATCAAAGTGGTTCATTATGACAGAGGTGGTGAGTATAATGGTTGATATGATGAGATGGGGCACAACCTTAGACCATTTGCTAAGTATCTTCAGGAATATTGCATTGGTGCTCAGTATTCAATGCTTGGTATTCCTCAATAGAATGAGATTGCGGAGAGAAGGAATCACACACTTCTTGATATGGTGTGATGTATGCTTGTTAATTCCTCCTTTATGCGAGTTCTTATGGGGTGATGATAGCCACTGAAAAGTGCATTTTAAACTACTTAATTTTCAATAAGCAAAACCTCTTCTTGGTGGAAACTCACATATTACCAGCTTTGCGCATTGTTAGCCCCAAAACCTTGCTACTAATGGTTTTATTGAGTACAGGTATGCATATTGGCCATTTTAGGTGATTATTATGGCTCTTTGGAATCATAAGATTGAAAGCAACAAAGGAAATCTCAAAAGCCTTTTGTGTGAGCTTAGGCTTGATAGTAGTAGTTCTTACGAGTTAGAGCCATGATGGAATGATCGCATGAGGGAATGAAGAAGTTTTTTGAAAATTTGGACTATTTCATAATGCAACAGAGCGATTTTTCACAATTAGAAGCTATCTCTGCTCGATTTCGCAATGGTGCCAGGGAGCATTGGGAAATTTTGCAATGCTTCCTAGGAGCGTTGCGAAATTGCCGAAAGTCACCGAAATAGAAAGTTTTGATTCTGATATCCAAGATGTGACTTGTATTAGGAAACTAATTGTACTTGGACACCAAGAACCTCCCGAGAAGTACTTTAAATAGGGAAAGGAGGATCAAATCAAGGAGAGCGATTTTTAGGGTGAATTGCCTAGATACTTTTGTAATTCTTCTTTTTCATTGATTCAAACTTTTAGTACATTTTCTACAATTTTTTTTCGGTCTTTTTCGTTTATGGCTTGCTTCATACTCACCAAGAGTTAGTAGTTCACTTTCTCGGGATGAGGTGGATCCAATCCACCCCACCAAAGGGGATAGCAACACTTCATACCAAATATAGGGCTTTGATTATTGTTTAGAGGCTTGAAGGTTAGGCGTACATTAGTTAGGGACACCCTGTATCAGGTGGTAGCAATCTTGGTTCCCCCAACTATTCGTATAGGAGTCTCTCTTCTCTTCAACCAGTCTTCTTGACACTTATCAAGTATGAATGGTATGTTGGGTGCTTAGACTGTGCACCTTTGACCCAGCCCCACGTGGAAGAGATTGTCCCTTGCCCGGAATCCACCATAGGGTTGAGTTGAGAACCTCTTAGACATCTCTAGACGTCGGTAAGATCTACTCTATCATACACCTAGAATTTATGTAATAAAAATCATGAAAGAGCCTTTGTTGACTTTTAACTTATAAGCTGAAATTGAGCTCATAAGGTCTATTACCAAATGTGTGTGTGATTTAATGTGTGTGAGTATATACACGTCGTACTAAGCAACCTGTGGTAGTAAATGTATCGTCCCATAGAGAGAGTGGTTACCAATTCTTTATAGTATGATACCTTAAACTTTATCAGGACTATATAAATGGTGAGATGAAATTGCTTTACACTATGACATAAAAAACACTATTCTAAAGTCAAGCCAAGAAATGAAGAGTTATATGAAAATAAAAGGCAGAAGGTTGTAGGTTTCATTGACAATTCTGAAGACTTAGGTAAATAAAGTCCATGATGCTTGGTTCAATTACCAAAGATGGATTTCAAAGTGATTGAGCTATTCTTTCTCAAACAATAGCTAGGTAATCTTAGAAAAGGTTTAAACTGTACTTCTACCTCAAACAACCATAACTTGGATTGTATTAAGTGCCAGAAATTAATAATACAACCCACAAATACCTCTATCTTGTGTGAGAGCATAGTGTTTTATACATGATCTAACCTAATATTCTTTTCTCATACTCACTATAGGTCATTCAACATGCCAAAGGTGATCAATCAATAGCAAGTAATTAAAGCCATATAAAACACTTGATAAATAAGAACCCAACATCGAAATTTACAACCTAAAAGCGAATCCATAGTTAAATGTCCAGACTACTCCTAAAGCCACACAAATAGAGATCTAGAACAACATAATAGGAGTTACAATGGAAGAAAATGAGAAAAACATTGAGAAAACGAGAAGAATAAAACTAAAACTGGTAGAAAGTTGCAGCTCCTCTATATACCTCGAATTTCTAGTCGATCCCCCCCTCATTTTTGCCCTAATCCTTTTTCTTTTATACTCTAAAAAAATAAGCTAGACTAGGCTTCATTACACGCTGCAGCTTGACAAATATGCGTTGTAAAATGGTCCATAAAATGGCAAGACAAAATTGTACGCACTGTAGCGTGGAGATCATCATGCTACAGCGTGGAGGATTTCACGCTGTAGCGTGAAATCTTCTAAGCTGCAACAAAATCGCCCTCCTTTCTTCCTCCCAAAACTAGCCCAATCGAATTTTGAATTTTATGAACTAGGACTTTTTGGAAAGATCTCCAAGTTTGGATTGTGCTCATGCTGAAAAATTCATCGAGTGATCTTCAAGTTTGCTCAAATTTGCCTTTGTTTTTACGGATGATTAACTAGCTTACAAATTGGATAAAGAAGAGAAGCTGATTAAGGGCTTATTTAAACCATAAACAACTCAAAAATTGATCAAACAAGGAGGTAAAATGAGTATATAGGATACTCATCACACCCCAAACTTAAATCCTTCCTTGTCCCCAAGCAAAGGATAGCACATGAGGCAAACAAAGAAAATAGAGCTGAAACGATCTAATAACCCAGACTAAACAATTGACAAATCACTTAACAAACAAACCAACGACTAACAAGGTTATCAACTAGTGCTAGCAATGAGATTAAAGGAACACTAAGAGCAAGTTCTTGGCTTACACAGCTGCCAAAGGATCACCATTTTATACTCTCTCTAAAGGGTTGGTGAAACCATAGTGATCGGGACGCGTTGTCCCACAGCTCCAAACACGCTCTTCCTATAGAAAAACTCGAGTAGATAGTGTGCAAAAGGTCTCGAGAAATTATCTTAGAAGTCCCGAAACTCTTGACAAAATCCAACTTACACATTTGAAAATAAATGAACCAAAATAGGTTGAGAACACACTTTTTATTCCACAAAATACAAAAATAGTAGGATCTGAGTACTTAAAAGAGATCTAGGAGGGTGTCTGTAGCGGGGATCATTGGTGACTCAATGGTTGGTTAAGGGCCTTGGGCATTCGGTTCCCACGAGACTTCATCTCGGCTTCGACTAGAAGCCACAGCACCTACTTGTGAGTAAACTCATATTTGTCTTTTTCATGTTTTGGCTCTTTTCTTTCTCTTTTTCTTTTCTTTTTTTCTCTTTCCTTTCCTTTTTCTTTCTTTCTTTTTCTCTTTTTGGATGAGGCACATTAGCGATCCTCTTTATTAGTCATCTACCACATCAGATTAGTCTTTCAAGGCTAGTTGAGTTCAAGAAAAAGAGGTCGGGACCAAGGTATACACAAGAACAGTGTGTGTGGAAGTTTCTATAAGAAATGATAAGCTAAAGCACAGGGTTCTTGAGCCCAATCTCCCACAAACAGTTACACTTTAATCCTGACCACGTAGTTACACTTTAATCTAGATCATGCAAACATAGTGGTATCTAGATAATTAGCCGATAAAAACTCAAAATTAGGCCTGACTTCAAGCATTCTCTACACCTATTACTAGCACGATCAAACTCACTGGAGCTTAACCTGACACCTGAAAAGAATTAAGGTTAACCATTAAACTAAGCAAGGTTTAAAACTCCATGAACATGTAAGACACACAATAAGACACTACATAGATCTCAAAGATGATTCTAGTACAAGCATACCCTGAAACACCATCATGACCCATCCGAACTTTGAATTGAGCCCTTTAATGAATAAAAACATGAAATATAAGGAGGGAAGAGGGACACCCGAGGATGATAGGAAGCAGTCGCCGCTCCCCACTTGGTTTAGTTTGGGAAAAATGGATCAAACCCCGTCGAGCTTTGGGTGAAATTGCCTAATGAATGAGAACATGAAATATAAGGAGGAAGAAGGGACACCCCTGAGGATGATAAGGCTTGATCATCACCTCACCGCCAGGTTTAGTTTGAAATGGAACTTTCTTTGGGATCGGGTGGCATCGGGAATTTCTTTGGGCGTAGGATGGAACTACCCGCCTGTGCCATGGATGGATAAGAGAGGAGAGCTTGCAATGCAACGTTTAGTTCAACAACATTTTAGCTCATCACGTTCAGTCTCTAATTCAATAGAGCTTGGCTTGCTATTACTTGGTTAAACAAGCTTTTTATAAAAATTTATTTCTATAAAGAGCATTTATATTATCCATGATCTGTGTTTAGCCTTGAGCCATAGTGGGCTCACCCTCTTCCTCATCTTCTAAGCCATCTTCAGAATTTGATTCTTCATGTTGTGGCGCCCTTGGAAATCGTTGATTGTTATGCGACTCATCTTTCCTTACAGTTATCCTAGTAGGGGGATCAATTTTTTCTTCCAAAGGGGTGAATGGGGCTCCTTCTTTGTTACATAATTAAAAAATGAGGACCGAGGTGCCCAAGATTGTGCTTCCTCCCTGTGTTCATCAAGATTGATGTTTCTATTGCTTTTCCCAAGTTAAATATGATGTCTTCCATGATGGCATAGAGGTATATAACACACTCTTTGTTCTCCTCCGAAGTGTTGCCGCTTGGGATAATTCTTGCCACAATGAAGTGGTTCCACATCTTCCTTAGATAAGATAGACTCTTTGATGGGGAAAAGACCACTTGGCCATTTGGATTGTACCTTCACTACACTCTATTATTTGTTAATCCCTCAGGATCATATCATAGTTCAGATTATTGTAAAGAGAGTTGAATTGATCATAATTCTCCTCTAGCATCTTGTAATGCTCATTGATCACTTTTAATCAATAGAGGTTCAATCACATGAAACAATAGAAAAAGATATTCTAGCAATTATATATAAGTTTCATGTCTAAAATACAACCCAAAACCCTAGTTTATGAATTTAGAACATAATGAAAATCTGGAACATCGTAAAACTCAGATAAAACATGAAAATCAAAGAGTGAATGGTTTCAAAGCTGAATATCGATGAATCTTCGGTCTTCCTCTTTCGGACCACAAAATTTTCCAAGAGTAGATGTTGATCTTCACATCAGTCTCTCACATTTTCTCTATCTCCGAACCCCTCAAAGTGCCAACCTCAATCTTGTCCCGAAAGCCTCTCTTTATAGACCTCGGAACATGGGCCATTGATGGGCCAAAAATTGAGAACGACTTAGTTCCAATCAACAACGGTTCGTGGTAGGCTTTCGTGGCGTATGCTTTTCATCATTTCATCCTTCGTCGTGACGAACCCGAAGCTTGTGCATGTGTGATCTTCTTGCTTTGTCACGATGGGCACCTTCGTCGAGACAAAGGGATGGTTACTGAAATGACACAGTAATAAGCTCATCGGCTTCCTTTTTTGCTTGATTTACGCTACATTGCCATGATTTCCCTCGGTTTTCCTCAAAATTTGTAAACGATTAAATGAGGATTAGAGCATTCTTTAACTGCAATATTAGTGTGAATCTAGCAGCAAAAAGTTGTATAAGGCATGTGATAAGTGCCCTAAAAATGCTAACAAGATTCACACTTGTCATTCACCACACAGTAAGAAACTCTTCATTTACAACACTCCCTTTAAATGACCATCACAAAGAATATGCTTCATTAAAACCTTCTGATAAAAAAATCTAGCGGAGGAGGAAAAAGAGTACAATATTCTTATAATTCTTCAAATTGTTCTTCATTTTGTCGGGGATTGCCTCATTAAAAACCTTGTTAGTAAAACCCGATTGGGATAGCTTTGAATGAAGGATGAAAAAGTGCAATATACTAAATCATGTCATAAGCATACTACTTTCCTCATGTGACCTCTTTAATTGATGCATTCAATCCACGTATATCAACTTCTTGAATGTGGAGTTTGACAATGATTTTGTGAATAAATCTGTCGATTATCACTTTTAGAGTTCATGTATATTACATATTTTTAGAGTGAAATGTGTTTAATTATATTTCCTTTGATATAACCTCTTTTGATTGCACAATGCATGCAAAATTATCTTTAAATACCGTTGTCGGGTTGGGTTACCTTTAATAGAAATGAGTTCACATGATTCTCGAATATGTTTTGAAAGTGAAATGTGACTTAGCAACTAATCGATAATTGGAAGGTGGGGGGGGGAGGAGAAGCATTGTTGAATTGGTTCTCTCAAATGTATATTGCTTCTTGGCTCAATCCTAGGCCTTAGTGATGCATTAAAGAATAGGAAACCTAATTATGCCTCATGGTTCCTTCTAAATCTCTATTATCCAACAAATTAAATTGATTAACTTAGGTCTAACCTCTTACTCACTTCTCGGATCTTGTAATAGGTCACCGAACATATTGAAGGTGATCGAAAATCAATACGAATAACCTAAACATGAATCAATGATCAATTAACAACCAATTGATAAAAGAGATAAAAAAACCAACATTAATATAAGGTTCATATCCAAATTACAGTCAAAATCCTAGGCTACTGAATTAGAACATCATTATGAGCTGATACAAAGAGCAAGATAGCGAAAACATAAAGAAAGGAGAAGAAACTCTAATAAGTTGTGTCTTAAATCTTTGCTCTTCTTAACATTCTAATCTTCAAAGGTCTCCCAAGGATGTGTGTCTCAGTAGAGTTTGAATCTCTAAAATATGATCTAAATCCTATGTAAAATACTAAAAAATCGAAACCCTAATGTGTTTCTAGAAGAAGAGAGGAGAAACCCTAGATAGGCGTGTTCTCTCTCAAAGTGCAGATTACAAAACCTAAATGAGAGCTTAAGTAGCTCTCTTGGAAAATGGGCCATGAACATGGAGTAAAAATAGTAAGTTTTTCTGGGCAACCCGAACTAATGATGTCGCGACATCAGAGGTCATGATGTCGTGACATGGCTGGAGAAGCTCGATTCTTCGAAGGGTTACGATGTCACGAGCATCCTTTGCAAACAAATCTTCGGCAATAGATCATGATGTCGCGACATGAGCTCTTGAAAATTCCTATGTTTTTATAACTTCTACTCCTTTTCCTTGCTTTTCATTCATTACTTGCAAATACAAGTCGGAGGAGATTTAGTATAAATTTGAACAGTAGGGTGTGGTAGCATTGAATGCTCAAATAAATGCCTGAAAATGCATGCTAAAATGCTAACATAATTCACACCTAACATCTCTGTTATTAACTTTCTTTTATCTGAGAGAGAATCAATGAGAAGATTAATGAAGAAGAAGTATTCCACGATATTATCATTTTAGCCAACCTTGTCCTCTTTAACTGAGCTTCAAGTGGGAGTGGTCGTGAGCAAGGGTTAGTAGTTGGGAAAATAATTTCCTTTGGTTGGCTTCAAGTCTTCCCCAGTCGGGCCCTTGTGAAAATGAAAGAAAAACAAGGAAGCCAAGACGCCTCTGGGCATGGAATGGAATTCTTTACTTTGATGAGACCAATCACGATTTTGAGTTTGTCCTTTCACAATCCACTTCATTTTCAAGTCTATAGCACCAGAATTCTTATTTATTTGTCTGACATATTTTTTCTTTTTGGATATATATATTTATAAGCTTAAGCATGGTTAATTTCCTATCTCAGTCTATCCATAATTATCAGCAACCTCATTGGCCTATTTGAAAATTATGTTAACATGTGATAGGCGGGGAATTCTACTTCGTTCTGGTTGCGCATCCGTCGATCTTGATATTTGTTGGGCATTATGTATTTGTCAATCTTGAATTTTTCTTTTTGAAATACTTTAACATATATTGAAAGGAAATACTTGTACTTTAAGAAATAAAGTGGCTAGCTCGGCTTGATAGATTGCACATATTGTTAGAAATATTTGTACTTATTGATCAAGTGGCGCGTCAGCCGGCTATCTTTGACTCCACGTATTTTCCATTCATTCCCTATCATCTTGTCTTAAGTTTACCTGAATTTTCTTTTAATTTGGTATCTTGAGCAAACTAACTTTCGAGGAACAACAGAAATGTTGTCTCATTCTTTCCTAATTATTGTCTCTTCCAGAATCATATGAAGACAAACTTTACCAATCTGCCAAAGTGACAGTGGAAGGTGAAGATTGTGACTGAAAGGTAGAAAATAGACTAGAATTACCTGTCATGTGATCTGTGGCTCCTTAATCAGTGACCCATTCGAAGGACGAATAAGAGACTAGGCATGTGTTTGGGTTACCTAATTCAGCGATAGTTGTAACCGGAGTAGATGGAAGCGCAATGATTCTCCTTACAGTGGAACTTAGCCTGAGAGTTCATCTACACGGAGGAATTAGATTGGCGGTCAAATGCTCGGTGGGGAAGCTACATAGGTGGACGAAAATCTCTGATTTCGGTTCTGTAGTTTCTTACGGTCTTGTATCACGTGTCTAGGCTTACGGCAGTAATAACAAGTCTAGGCTTCCCTAGCTCTAGGGGTTTGAGACAGGGCGATCCCCTATCCCCTTACCTCTTCGTCATGAATGGGCTCTAAAATGCAATTGAAATGTCGCTTCTTGATGGAAACTATCTCTACGGTACCAAGATCAACGATGGGAGGAAGAGTGGTTGTTCCCACCTCCTCTATGTCGACGAGACACTCCTCTTTTGCAAGGCCGACAATGATGAATTAAAGTTTATAAGCTGGATTCTGATGGTTGACGGTTTCGGGTTTGAAAAATTAATCTAAACAAGAAATCACCCCACATTGGACGGTGGCTAATATGGAGGAGTTAGCCTCAGAGCTTGGTTGTAAAGTTAGCTCCCTTCCCCTGACCTACGGGCCTTCCACACAGGAGCCAAACAAAAAAAGCAGGGTGTTTGGGATTCGGTAGAAGAAAGATTCCGGAAGAGATTGACATCCTAGAAGATTCAGTACATTTCAAAGGGCGGAAGGGCCACACTCATCTGTAGTTCCTTGTCCAGCCTCCCGATTTATCATCTCTCTCTTTTCCGAGCACCCCTGAAGGTGTGTGCTAGATTGGAAAGGATTCAAAGACAGTTTTTTTAGGGAGGAAGCGACCTTGATAAGAAAGTCTCTTTGGTGAGCTGGGCTAATGTGTGCACTGAAAAGAGAAAAGGGAGCATTGGGATAAAAAGCTTCTCAAGATGAGCAAGCGTTGCTGATAAATGGGGTGGCGGTTACCTTGACAGCAGTCGCTGGAGAAAAGTTATTTGCAGTAAATTTGGTGAGTCTTCTGATGGCTGGCATACCCGTGACCTCAGAGGCGGATATGGGACTAGCTTATGGAAGGAAATTAGGAAAGAGTGGCCCAGTTTTTTCCAAAATGCGGTCTTCTCCCTAGGGGATGGTAGGAGGATCAATTTTTGGAAAGATGTTTGGTGTGGAGAGGAGGCCCTGTGTTCTAGATATCCCTCTCATTTCAATTTGAAGCTAAGCAAAAAGAGGCGAAGATTGCGGACATCTGGGATGGAGATAGGGGGGTTGGGTGTTGGTCCCCAACTTTCCTAAGACCTCTCAATGATTAGGAGATTAAAGAGGCAGCTAGATTCCTTCATACCCTTCACGAGTTTAACTACTGCCCTTTGGGTGAGGACAAGCTCCTATTGAAGAATGACAAGGAAAAAGGATTCTCGGTAAAGAGTATGTATAAAGGTTTCGACCCTTCCTCGGCCTTTGATTTCCCCTATCGTCGAGTTTGGAATCCAGTTGTTCCTCCAAAAATAAGAGTCTTTGCTTGGGAAGCTACTTGGGGCAAAGTGCTCACCTTGGACCAACTCAAACGTCGTGGAATGACTCTGGTAAATAGATGCTTTATGTGCGAGGAGGATGAGGAGAATATAGACCACTTACTGATCCATTGTAAAAGTGCTAAAATGTTGTGGGATCTTTTTTGTCAATCGTTGGGACTAGTTGGGTCTTTCCACAGTCGGTGCTTCACACCCTTTTAGCTTGTAAGGGGCCACCGTGGGTAAAAAGCGCAAAAGAATCTGGCTAGCTACACCTTTGTGCCTATTTTGGACTCTCTGGCGGGCTAGAAATAGGTTGGTGTTCGAGAACGAGGGCACTACTGACCAAAAAATCAAAGCTAACTTTGTATCCAATCTGTGGGCTTGGGCTAACGTGTATAGGAATGATAAAACGAATTTTGTTGTGGAATTCCTAACTTGGCTGGGGAGTAGGTAGTTTTTTGGCTTTTGTTTCTTGTTTGGTTGGCTCCCTTTGTCCACGTCCGGTATACTCCTGGGAACTTTCCCTTCATCTATAATATCTATTTTTACTGATAAAAAAAACACAAGACCTCCAATCCAAAATTAGGCCCTTTAGTGTGACCTCCTGGGCCACTATTCCTATATTGTGGATTTCCCGACTCACCACTATTTCAACCAACAAGAGCATTGCTCATCTTGGTAGATGGTAGAGCAGGCAGGGATACTTCTATGCGGAGTATTCAACTGAACGTTTCTTGGAAAGAAGAAACTTTAGGACTTGACAGAATCTGCGTCTTAACAGAATCATACTTAGAAGGGAGGGCGGCTAGGAAACCCATCAATGTCATCTTTTCCCGCTGATCTTGCTGGACCTTAACATCTTGAGTAAAGGGTAAGAACACATTCAGTTCCTCATATGTCTTTTTATAATCCATAAAAAAATCCATAAGCGACTGATCTTGTTACTTAGAGCGATAAAAGGCTCGACACACATTGAAGATGCGAGAAATATTTCCACTCGAATCACTGAATTCCGAATAATCCATTAGCTCCTTAAAATACGTGATTAATGAGAGAAGTAATTTTCTCAATGGAATTACGGTTGGAGAAAGAACAGACATCATCCTCCGACCATCAGTCCTTGAATCATATTAGGAGGTCTTATTAAGGTATTTGGCTATTCGAATACTCTTTAAATAGAGGCAAATTGTTTTACTCCAATTCAAGTAATTGGGACTAGTCAATTTGTCCTTCGTGATCTAAGACATTATCAAGACCACTTCAAGTGCCAAAACAAGCTTCTTATCTACTAACTCGCTCATTAGGAAACTCCCCGCAGAGAGAAAGTGATCAGGCATTACCTGTGAGATTCCAAAAATCTAGTAGAAACCCTAGGCACAGTGGGCTGTCGGACACAAAAATCACCAAAAACAACATATCCAGGTACCAAACAGAGAAACCTAGTAGACCAGAGGTCTTGTCGCTGCCAAATGACACCAGAGGAGAAGGCCGGAGCTAGAACAGTCCTCCAAGCCCCCACACGCGCAATGCGTGTGGATCTGGCTAGAAATAGTGTGGCAGCATGTGGAGCTTAAGCGCGTGGTTTCGACCGCCGCATTTTTCTAACAAGCTTGTCGGCGGTCGGTGAAGCTTCTCAGGCCGGCAGTGAAGATCCCACTCTCCCTCGAAATGGGTGTTTCATAAAACACCCCTCACATCTCTCTTGAGTACTTTGAAAAATTGCACACGGTGAAGACTCTCAATCAGGCCACTGGCGATGATACCATGTAGAAACTAAGAGAAGAAGAGTAGGGCCGAATGAATTCCTTGTATTTTCCATTGAGTCATCATGCATATATATACCACAAAGAAGGTTGGAAGCTATACAATAGGTAGAGTTGATCTACTCTTCCCTAAATGGTTACAACCATATAAATCTGATATCTGACAAGATACAAACCAATATGTTAACATATGATACATACTATAACAAGTCTAGATGTCAAAGTCCAGCAAGCTCAACAGGAACATATGGCAGTGATGGGATTCCTAGTCGCCCTTCCTTTTGAGTATGACTCCACTAAGGCTCAGATTTTGTCAAGCCCACAAGGTATCACCACTTCCGAGACATTTAGCAGATGCTCACCTGAATCTCCTCCCTTGCTCTTCCATCTACCGGATAGGCGGTGCCCATGTTAATTCGGAACATTGTTGGGTTAAGGAGTAACGGTACAAAAATAGTGGTCATACGATAAGCACTGGGGGCGATATGCGGAAGGGATTGTTTGTGTGTGCCGTAAGCGAACACGTGATACGAGGCGCCAGGAAGTTGAAGCCAGAAATTAGAGATTTGCATTATGCTCATATGGCCTCAGTAATGAGGCATCGGATAAGTCGGAGTTCGAGTTCTCAGCAGAGGAGTTGGCGAGTTCCACCTATATCGAGATCATTGAAGTCTCATCTACTACGATTCTTCTTGTTTCTAAGTCAAGTAAACCGACTACATGCCTTGTCTCTTCGTCCTCCAAATGGGTCATTAATTCTGGAGCCACATACCACATGACAGGTAATTCCAACCTATTCTCTACCTTTCAATCCAATACATCAACTTCCAATGTCACTTTGGCAAATGGATCATAGACATGTGTCCTTAGGTCTAGCACAATCTTTCCCACTCCATCTATTTTGAGTGTACCAAATTTCTCCTTTAATCTGATTTCTGTGAGTAAACTAACTCAAGCACTTAATTGTTGTATCTCATTTCTTCTTGATTATTGTCTCTTTCAGGATCTGGTGATGAAGCAAATTATTGGTAGAGGACATGAGTCTAGGGGTCTTTACATTCTTGATCTGAGCTAGAGACGTAATAAACGTTACGGAGTTACCATGCCATTTGAAACACATTAACGGTTGGGTCATCCCTCTCTTTCTTTATTGAAGAAATTGTGTCCCCAGTTTTTGAGTTTGTCATCGTTAGATTGTGAGTCTTTCTCAATTTGCAAAGCATCATCGTCTTAGTTCTAGTCCTAGAGTCAATAAACGAGTCAATGCTCCGTTTGACTTAGTTCATTCAAATGTGTAGGGTCCATGTCCAGTTGTGCCCCATCCGGATTTCAATACTTTGTTATCTTTGTCAACGATTTTTCACGATTAACATGGTTATATTTAATAAAAAACTGTTCTAGGGTATTTTTCTCATTTTTCGTGCCTTTTATGCTGAGATTCATACTCAATTTCATGTCTTTGTTCAAAGTTTGAGAAGTGATAATGGTAAAGAATATCTTTCAGAACAATTTCAATCATCCATGCTTCAAAATGGCATCATTCATCAAACTTTTTTGTGTTGGTCGCCTGCTAATGGAGTTCTTAAGAAAAGAATAGAGCCTTTCTTGAAATTGCCAGCCTTTCTGTTGTTTGAATACGTGCCTAAGCATTTTAATTAAATACCGAGTTTCCATAGCTTGCTTCTTGATTAACAGGATGGCCTCATCTAATGTAGGAGCATCTCTGACAACTTGATGGAAATTTGACCTTGATTATGGAAGATTAATTTAAAAGGTTACCAAAGGCACAATAAATGTCAAAATGGAATTTTGGACTTCAATTAAGACTTTAAAGTTGGACATGATCGAGGCTTGAAGAGATTTTGAATAAGTCAATTATTGTTTTTTTTTTATATATTTTCTAAATATTGGTTTGTTTTGGAGTCATGTTTCCTAATTTAGGGTTGTTTTATTGATTTAGAAAGTTTTGTTATTCTAGTCAAAGTATGGTTGCTTTTATTCAATTTAAGTTTTGTTTCCTAATCCAAAGTGGGAGTTGCTTTATTTGTTTAGAAGTGAGACCTATATACCCCCTAAAGTACTCTTTTTGGATTCATTCAGAGTTTAATAATATTTTCAAGTTTCTCTTTTTTAAGAGTTATCTCTTGTTCTCTTATCTCTTGGGTGGATTCCCTTGAGTGGCAAGTTCGTGACTTCTTATCCTTTCGTGGATTCCTCGGGTGGTGAAATAAGTTCCTATCCTTCTACTTCTTCTACTCCTTCTACCAATTTCATCATCTTCTCTTTAACATTTCCATAACCCATTTTTTTAACCTCAATCCAAAAACATAACAAATCTAGTTCCATACTTCTAAAACCTTTCCAAATCACTTTTGTTGCTCTGAAACAATAAAAACCATCATCCCTATTGCCTTAGGCAAATTCGTCCATAGCCCTAACTTCCTTAAGCTTGGGAAAACCTCAAATTAAACAAAAAGCAGGTTGTTTTGCATCAAACCAAACCCGAACCTTTCCAAACTCAAAATCCGTCATTCTGAACCTTAATTCCATCATATATAAACCCTAAACTAGCCCTATAACCTTTGAGACCAGACCTATCTCTAACCCATCAAAGTTCTACGGATAATTTCTTACCTAAACCACAGATCATCCATCATGGTTACATCCCTCCACATCATCGTTGGTGCTTAAATTGGGACACTCCATGTCACATCCTTTTCCTGAATAAACCTCTATTTCCTATTGAACCTCGGATATTTGGGTGTAATTGCTTTGTTCGGGATGTTCATCCGCTAGTGTCTAAACTCGATCCTAACTCAGTAAAATGTATCTTTCATGATTACTCTCGAGTTCAAAAGGGATATTAGAGTTATTGTCCTAGTCTTCGCAAGTACTTAGTTTCGGCTGATGTCACATTTTCTGAGCATGCACCCTTTTCTCAATCTCCGATCCCCACTAGTCAGGGGGACGATGACGACCTGCTCATTTATACTATTGCCTACCCAGCTCTTCTTCACCCCCGGCTCCAGGCTCACGTTTCTGGTCCCGATAAAGCCTCCACATCACTCCGAGTTTGCTCTCGAGCGCAAAACCCAGCGGTCTAGTCGAGCCTACTACTTTGGTATAAAAACCAATCCCCAATAATGATCTTCCTATTACTCTTCGTAAAGGTAAACGTCAATGTGTTCATCCAATTTCCTCATTTTGCTCCTATAACCACCTATCTTCTCATTCTTGTCCTTTTATTCTTCCTTGTACTCTATCTCGTTACTAACAATTTTCACTGAAGCCTTATCTCCTGCACAGTTGTATAGTGCTATAATAGAGGAGATGGATGCTTTGAGCGACAATGGAACTTAGGACTAGGTCTGATACCTATTGGGAAGAAAGCCATTGGATCTGCGTAGGGGTCTTTACGGTGAGTTATCGATGGATTTCGATTTGCTAGGTTGAAAGCACGCCTTATTGCAAAGGGGTATACACACACTTATGAGGAGGACTATTCAGATACTTTCTACCCCGTTGCCAAGATGAATTATGTTCGACTATTTATATCCCTAGTTGCCACTCATGGTTGGGACCTCCCGTCAACGAAATTAGAATGTTTTTCCATGGCGACCTTGAGAAGTATATGGAGCAACCTTTACGGTTTGTTGCTCAGGGGGAGATTGGGAAGGTTTGTCATCTTCGTAAGTCCTTATATGGTCTGAACCAGAGCTTACGAGCATGGTTTGGAAAGTTTAGTCACGCGATTGAGAATTTTGGCATGCAGAAAAGCAAATCTGATCATTCTGTCTTCTATAAAAATTCTGAAGCAGGTATCATCTTGTTAGACATATATGTAGATGATATTGTTATTACTAGCAGTGATACAACAGGCATATCATCACTCCGTTCTTCATGGTCATTTCCACACAAAGGATTTAGGGATGTTAAAGTATTTCCTTGGTATTGAAGTTATGACGAGCAAGCGTGGAATCCTTTTATCCTAAAGGAAATATGTGTTGGATCTTTTTTCTGAGACAAGAAAACTAAGAGCAAAACCATCTGATACATGGCCTTAAGTGCGCAACTTACTAGAAGGAGAATTGTTAGGGATCTGAGTCACAGGGATATTGGTTAGGAAACTAAACTACCTTCACGAGTGTTTCGATCCTGACATTGTACCTCTGTCGTGTTATGCGACCCGATGCAGTGTCTTCTCCATGGCTGATCATTAGGCAGTTATAGAACAAATTCTTTGCTACTTGAAGGGAGCTCCAAGACAAGGTATCTTATCACAATCATGGCGTAATAGTGACCAGGTGCTTCCACGAGATCTTGATTAGAGGCGGGATCGAGAAGGCGAGTCCACCGGTTACTATGTCTTTGTTGGTGGAAACCTAGTCTCCTGGAAGATTAATAAACAAGTGGTTGTTTCTCGTTCGAGTGGAGAGTCCGAGTATAGAGCAATGGCACGGTCCATGTGCGAGATCATGTGGCTTCATCAACTCTTGATGGAAGTTGGTATTAAAACTTCAGTCACAGCAAAACTCTGGTGTGACAACCAAATTGCCCTTCGTATTGCATCTAATCATATTCCATGAGCGAACTAAGCATATTGAGATAGGTTATCATTTTAGTTCATGGAAAGCCTGGTCGATTTGATTTCTATAGGATATGTGAAGACTGGAGAGCAACTAGGTGATATCTTCACAAAGGCTCTAAGTGGGGACCCGATTAGTTATCTCTGTAACAAGTTGGACATGATTAACATCTATGCTCTTACTTGAGGGGGAGTCTTATAGTATATATCATACTTTACTTATACATTGCAGCTAGTTAGGAAACTTTACTTGTAGGATTGTAACCATTTACGAAGGTTAGATTGTCTCACACTCCTGTATATATACACTCTTGATAAATCAATGAAACATAAGGAACTGGTCCTCGATTCCTCTCTTCCTTTACTTTTGTTTCTATAGAGAAAGGAGTAAGCTAACTAGGTAAGGTGTGGGAATGAAAAAGAAAAAAGTGATCCAACTTTGGAGCAAAGAATTCCTGAAACCAGATTACAGATTCACATGTAGTTAGACAAGGCGATGCGAGGGGCTTATAAACACACGAACATTGGGAATTCAGCCTAATTATTAAGGGGTGGATTGGGGGAGGTGAAGCATTTAGGCCATGTGAAAACTCCTTTTTTGGACCTCATTTGGGCCTTGGAAGGCAAAAAACGTGGTCAAACTTGGGCAAACCCCTGATGTGGAGCTGCCATATTGATTTTAGAAAGATTTGCTATGAGATTTGCTCCAAGATTTTGTTTTATCCCTTGCCTCAGTGCTTTTATTTATTTTAGAAAGTTTGCTTTTAGGAGTTGCTTTATGTAATTTAGAAAGTTTCTTTTCACGGATTAAGTGAGGATTCTTTTGTTGATTTAGAAATTATGAGACTATATATACCCCCTGTGTAGTCTTTTGGAAATCCAATTAGGTTTAATAATATTTTCAGATTTCTCTTTTAAGAGTTCTCTTTGTTCTCTCATCTCTTGGTGGATTCCCTTGGGAATGAGTTAGGTGGCTTCTCATACCTAGGTGGATTCCTTGGTAGCGTGTCTTTGTGCGGCTTATCAATCAACGAGTCCATAGTTGATTTAATGAGCGCCTTCACTCGAGTCATCTATCTTGTGTTGATCGTTTCATTAACTCGGTAAGTAACCACTCTTGTCTGAGCTCACACTTTCCCCTCACCATCTCATCTTTTCTCTAAACTTTCCATAACCAAATTTTCAACCTCAACCCAAAACTTCCCAAATCTTGTTCCATACTACTAAAACCTTCTTAAATACCCCTTTCCCCTTATATACCATAAATTTACCTTTCTTAACTTAGAAAATCTTCAAAATTCGTCCATAACCTATTTTGGCCCAAGAAAACTACCCCAAACCCATATTTTTGACTTATCTAAACTTCTGGATCATCCGTCGGTCTGACCTTGCATCAAAGTGGTATCGAGCTCGTAGTTGATGGATGATCATAAACTAAGCGGCGTGCTGATGCTAGAGACAAGATCTCTAGATGCGGTTTGAGTCGTTCACTGGCCCAAAAGGAGGAAAAATATGATTTTTATGAGAAGAGCTTTTTGTAGCCTAGTCAACTTGAAGGTTTCTTGGTACAAGAAAGCTAAAAGTATCTTATGCGAGACTATGATTATCATGGGAGGTATGATTGCTACTACCAGAATGAAGATCACTATAAGAGCATGGTAACTATGATAGAGGCTTTAGATTCAATCCAAAATTTAACATTCAGGGAGTCGATGGAAGGATGGATCTGATGAATTTTGGATTGGCTTAATATGGTGGAGCATGTCTTTGGAGTATTGATTCCCACGACGTGAAAAAGAAGTGAAGTTGGTGGAAACACAAGATGTGCAAGAATGCTTCTATTTGGTGGAAAAACATAGAAGAGACAACGTGAAAGAGATGGTAAAAGAAGATTCCAAACTTGGGGAAAGATGAAGAAAGAACTAAAAGGAAGACCTTCCCTTTAACTATTACCCGAAGACATCTGCCTCAAAATTCGAACTTTAAACAACGAGATTTGAGTGTGGAGGAGTATTCGGCTAAGTTTGTAAACTTGATTATCAAAGGAGACTGCGAGGCGAGGAAATGTATAGCCCACCCAGCACATTGCTGGTTTGAGATGCGGTATTGCTAGGTTATTTTTGCAGCCATATAATGGTCTTCAAGATGTGATGATACTGCTTTGAGGGTGGGACTAAAAGTATGGAAACTCTACTACGACTAAGAGTGTGTGAATGAAAGGGTTTGTTGAGGTTCTAATTCTTAGAATCCCTGGTGATGCAGAAAACTACCCCACTCAGTAAAGTGAAGCATAACGAGGTGGCCACAAGTCAGACGTGTTTTTAAGTGCGAGGTTGGGGCATAACCAGTTACGAATGTCCTAACCAAAAAGCATTTGCCTTAATTGAGGAAGATGAAGCCAAGGAAGAAGATGTTGAACAAGTAGTCGAATCTAACCATATCCAAGAAGATGAGGAGAAGAGTTCACTACCGTCAAATTTTGATTTAGAAATCAAAGATGTTTCAGATGCGGCGACTTTGGTTGTTGAAGAAGCCCAGAAAGTGAAAATTCACTAGAAACAAAATCGATTATAGAGTTTGTTGATGTAATGCCTAAAGAAATACCACACGGTTTTCCACCTATGAGGGGTATTCAACATCAAATAGACCTCATACCAGGTTTGGTTTTTCCTAATAAACTAGCCTCACATGAAGAGCCACAAGGAGCATGGAAAGTTTAAAACCTGAGTTGATGATTTTCTTGACAAGAACTGTTCAAAGAAGAGTGAAAGTTCCTATGTAGTTTCCCCCTTATGTTGGTGCATGAAGATGGATCTTGGGTAGTATGTGTTTTGAGTGCCAAGCTTTGACAACATTTTGATTCATGAGAGCGGGTCAGCAAAAAGAGCGAAAAGAGTGGAACAATATGAAGACGAGCATATGAAGGTTATCAGCGGTGGTATTTGATCTAGGAGGATGGATTCGGTTACACATGATAAAGAAGTGTTCCAAGTTGTGCCGCAAGAATAGATGGTCCTTCCAAGATTATTAAGAAGATCATAAAGAATGCTTACTAGGTTAAATTGCCCGGTGACTTCAATATCTTGCCTACATTCAAGGTTAAGGATTTGAGGCCTTATCATGGTGAAGACTTGAGGACAAGTCTTTTTTCCCAACTATAGGGGATTGATTTTAGAAAGAATTGCTCCAAGATTTTGTTTTATCCCTTTTAGGAAGATTTGCTTTATTTATTTTAGAAAGTTTGCTTTATTTACTTTAGAAAGTTTGCTTTTAGGAGTTGCTTTATGTAATTTAGAAAGTTTCTTTTCCTCGTTAAAGTAGAAGTTGCTTTATTTGATTTAGAAAGTATGAGACTATATATACCCCCCCTAATGTAGTCTTTTGGAAATCAGTTCAGTTTAATAATATTTTCATATTTCTCTTTTTAAGAGTTCTCTCTTGTTCTCTCATCTCTTGGGTGGATTCCCTTGAGGACGAGTTCGTGGCTTTCTCATACCTGGGTGGATTCCTTGTTAGGCGAGGGAGTCTTTTAATCAAACTTATCAATCAGCTTGTCATAGTTGATTGTGGCGCTTTCCTCCATCATCTATCTTGTGTGGATCGTTTCATTAACAGGTAAGTAACCACTCTTGTGCGAACTCTACTTTCCCTCGCCATCTCATCTTTTCTCTAAACTTTCCATAACAAAATTTCAACCTCGACCAAAAACTTCCCGAAATCTTGTTCCATACTACTAAAACCTTCTTAAATACCCCCTTTCCTTATATACCATAAATTTACCTTTCTTAACTTAGAAAATCTTAGTCGTCATAACCTATTTGGCCCCGAAAACTACCTGAACCCATATTTTGACTTCACGCAAGCTACGGATCATCCATCCGCGGTCCCGACCTTGCATCAAAATGAAAGTTATAAAGAATATGAAACCCTCTCAAATGCCAAGAAGGAATTTCAATATACTTGATTCTGAGAATTCTTTCAACAACATGCCCAAATTCAAACATTAAACAGAATGGTATATGGAGACACAAAGAATAAACTTGCCCTGTAAATTTTGCTACCATTAGTCATTCATTTGGTTTTCCTGGAGATTGCAAAATGAAAAGGAGATAAGATTGCATAAATGCTCCATTTGTTTGTTGAGAAATATGAGGAAAAGAAAAGAAAACTTGCAGTTTTTTAAAGAGGCTAGTGATGCGAACTGCTCGGTTAAACTTCTCTATAAGGTTTTGGACAGTCTAGGAGCTATTGCCTTCCCTCATTGGTTTATTTGGAATTGTTGGGTCCTCATCGATTTATTTGGAATTGTTGGGTCCCTTCTAAGGTGGATGTTTTTGCTTGGGAAGCCGCTTGGGGTAGAATTTTAACCTTGGATTTGTTAAAAAGACAGGGAAGAGTCTTAGCTAATAAATGTTTTCTTTGTGAGGAGGAGACGGCTAATCATTTATTCTTTGCTACCTTTCAGGCTGGGTGTTGTGGGATCTATTCCTAGCTATTGTTGGGGTGAATTGGGTTGATGCAAAGACTGGACCATGATGGATGATCTAATGATTTAGGTAAGTTAGTGATGAGTTTGTCGTAGTTTAGGGGTATAGGATATAACTTTAAAGGGTAAGGGACATGTTTGGTTCCAAATGTTATAAGGCTTATTTGAGGTTTAGTTATGATGGAATTAGGGTTTAGAATGAAGGATTTTAGGTTTGTAAAGGTTCGGGTTTGATTTGATGTAAAACAACCTTGTTTTGAGCTAGTTTGCGACTTTCGGGTTTTTCTAAGGTAGGCTAGGGCTATGCACGAATTTTGGGTTTCTCTAAGGTTAGGGATGATGGTTTGTATGGTTTCTAGGGTGAAACAAAGTAAATGGAAAGGTTTTAGAAGTATGGAACCAGATTTGGAAAGTTTTGGGTTGTGGTTAGAGAATTGGATTTGGAAAGTTAAAAAGAGAAGATGATGAGATGAGTAGAGGTTATAGAAGGATAGGTACTTACTTCACCGCTCAAGGAATCCACAAAGGGATAAGAAACCTTGTTTCGCCACTCAAGGAATACACGAGATTAGAAGAATAAGATATGCTTCGCCACCCAGAAATCCTTTAGAAGGATAAGAAGCCAGCAATTCATGCATTCGAGGAATGCTGAGAAATAAGAGAACACGAGAGAAGCTGCTTAAAGATAAATCGAAAATATTATTAAACTAGCTGATTCTCAAGGAAGCTACATTAAGGGGTATATATAGCTTCATACTTTCTAAATCAAATAAAGCAACCCCTACTTTGACTTGGAAAACAAGATTTTCTAATTTAAATAAAGCAATTGCTACTTTGACTAGGAAAACAAATCTTTCTAATTTAAATAAAGCAACTACTAAAAACAAATCTTTCTAAAATAAAGCGACTCCAAAATAGAAATAAGACTCCAAATCATGCCTCTAGGGTTTCACAACCTCCCGAATCCGAATTTTCCATGTCAGATCAAATTCCAGTAGTTTGTTAAATGCTCCTGCATCATGGTTCTTCCTCTTGTCAATTAGTGAGACTCTTCTTTCTTGGAGCGGGTCCTTTGTGGGGGGAAAAACGTAAAAAAAGCTTGGATGGCAGCTCCCCTCATGATCTTTTGGACTACTTGGCAGGAAAGGAAAAACATTGTGTTTGACAACAAAGAGTTTTCAACGCAAAGGATGAAATCTCATTTTCTTTATAATTTTGGTCCTAGACATATTTGTATATTGTGGGTAGGCCTAGTTCTCTTATTGATTTTTTGACTTGGATGGGGTGTAGATGAGGGTTGAAAGGTATAGGTAAGGGTTGGTGAGTTTTTTGTTCCTCTTTTTGCTCCCCTTGGGGGTCCTGATAATATACTCCTAGTTAAAAGAAGAAATAAAACTTGCAAAGATGAGGAAAGATAAGGGAAGGAAAATTTGTTTGTTGTCAGGATGAGGAAAAAAAGGAAAACTTTCAAATCTTGTGAGTTATATTTAGGTCAACAAAAGAACCAAGCAATCAAAAAAGGACGTCCAACAGTTAAATAAGACTTGGTTGATGCGATTTTTGGTTTTCTCCTGCAGGAAATCATGATCTTTTCTTTTCAAATCTTGTGGTCCATGTGTTTCCATTTCTCAGAGGATGGAAAACCAAAATAAGTCTAAAAGTTGTATTGGGCTCAATTGAGTGGAATTTTTAGGTTTTCTCATGCAGTAAATTATGTAAATTATGTAAAATTACATCAACCCACAGAACCACATCCAGCCCATGTCTTATGTATGCTCTCAATGTGACACATGGCACATCAGTCCCTGCCAGGTTTCATATCATTAAGCCTATAGCTCACATGGTACATACTATAAAAGAAACGACAATGTATTGTATTGTGTTGAATTCGTGTCATGTTGAGATACAAAAGGTTCGAATGTTAACTCAATCTGAAAACAATCTATTTAATAATCATGTCAAAACGACTTGACATGAGCATGGGTTTACTACACGTACAACGCCATACAACCTAAAATTCATTTAATAAATGAGTTAGATCAATATTTATCAAAAATAAATTAGTGAGATCAAATTGTGTATAAATTGACATGGATAACCATTTTATATAACTCTAATTTGTTAAATCTGCAAACACAAATTTAACTCATTAAACTTAATAGCACAATTAAAACCCTCTGAAATGTTTTAAATTCCATTTTTTAACTTTTAAATTTTTAAATCTTAATTAGTTTAATTAATTAATTTAAATTATAATATATTTAGAAATATAGAAAATAAATTAAAATTAAAATTTTATTTCATACCTACTAGTTATTTGATTTAATTTTGCAATTATATTTGTCTATAATGAAATATTAAATAATTCAATTTTTTAGATCTATGATACTTAAAATGACAAAACTATTTTTAATATTCATAAACTTTAAATATATAAAATAAAGAAATTCATATGGGTTGAATGGGTCATAAACAGGTTGGGTCATAGACGAGTTGAATTATAAATGGATTATTTTGACATGATTAAGTGAACAAGTCAAACGACTTGAAGAGTAAAACTTGAGCAGAACCCATTCATTAAATAGATTAACACAATTATGACACTAAAGCCCTTCAGATTATAACACAATTTTCCTCCCCTCATGTGTTATCCACTAGTTCCTAGGTTCATCAGATTCTCAACCCTTTTTATTTACTTTATCAAAAAAAAAAAAAATGATTCTAGCCACAATTACTTATTCTTAGTTATACCATTCTTGCTTCATTGCATTCTCACTAAAACTGTTCAGCAAGTCAGGCACCAACAAACACACCTCTAGCAGTTGGGAAATCACATACCATTGGGCACCTTTTTTTTTTATAAGCTATGGTTTCCATTACTTTGTGTCGCATCTATATCATGGGGCGCTGAAGTTAAAGATCGGAGTAAAGCACATACATTGGCCTGGGGGCTAGTGGTGACCGTTTGAGGAGCTATCCCACAAGGTTCACAGACCATTGGCACCTTGGCTTTCCACTGTTTTTTTTTCAATGGTCTGCTATTTTCAGACTTGTAAAGTATATTTTAAATAGGGACAAGGGCCTCATCTTACAATGCTAATTCACACAATAGTATCCATTCAATCTGTTTCCAAAGTTCAGATAAGCTAGCTAAATATTTAAACACCATTTCTGTGTCAGTGTCTGGTTGACAGCTAGTGAAAAAAGCGAAAAATGATGGTTTTCCAAGTTTCTAAGTTTACTTTGACACTTTTAAAACAAGAATTACTCTTAGAAAATAACCAACTACAGTTATATATCTTTCCTGATGCACCGAAAAATGAAATACTAAAACGAAAGAATCAAGGTCAATTCGTACCTTCCTTCTAGACTCAAGTGACCGCCGTGATTCATGCGAATCTAAAATCAAACTCAAATTTCAGTACATAAATCAGACAAGAAACGGAAATCATGAACTTGCGCAAAGCCATCCAATTTGCTTACTGTATCTAGAGGCTGAAGCTGGAACACAAGGCAACAATCTATAGCAGAGGAAACTTCAGACTGCTTCCTTCCATGGCTGTTCATAAACCCTAAATGTAGAAAGCAACAGCAAAATTAATAAGGTTGTGCACAGAAAAGAAAATCAATTTTTCTGAAAAGCTTTACAGAGATAAAATTCTCAGTTGTTGCTATGAAAACAAGGGAATGAGCAAGAAAATAGCAGAGCATAAATGTGGACATGTCGGCCAAGCATTTCCCATTCTACTTTAAGCAGTTGATAAACCTAGAACGATAAGCCGAGTTGATCGTACACAAACCTAACACTATTGCCGTTGCAGGAAAATTTCCATCAGTTTCCACAGTTTTCTCAGAGAAAGCAAACAGAAAACCAAAGTGGTCGGGAATCAGTAGCGTGAACGTAATGGCTCAGCTTGGTTCCATTCCACTCTGGAATTAGGTGAACCTTCAATTGGACTCTTGACTCAGGAAATCATTCCCACTGTCCCACAAAAAATACAAATACAAATATATACTCTTGATAAATTTACCGATAATTAAATAAATAATTATCAAAATATTTCACATTGAAAAATAATTAAAATTATATGATAGTTTTTGACAAGCAAGTAATGAGGTGGAAATTCTTTTACAATCCATCGTGTCTTGGCTTGTGGATTTTATAATTTATATTGAAATCGATGTCACTAGCAAATATTCGCTAATTTTACTATTTGAAAATTATGTTTTTAAAATATGATTTCATAACTTTATATTGAAATCATGTATTTAAAATACGACTTCACAATTTTTAAAATTTACATTCAAATAATGCCTTCAAAAGCCGATTTCAAATGTTTACAGTAAAATCATGTCTTCAAAAACCGACTTCACAATTTTATAATTAACACTAAAATCGTATTTTTAAAACACGATTATATATTTTTTACACTGAAATTGTATTTTGAAGACACGATATATATATGGCACTTAGTTGAAAATAAGTGTTATAGATTATGAAGTATTTAGTTTTGTTAAATATTTTAAAAAAAAACTCTAATAATGGTATTGTTTTAAAAGAAAAGCCTTCAATTCGTGGGTTGGTGGCCAGGAAGTATTCGTTTCTCGGTAAGTCTAGGCGGCCAGAAAAAGTCAGAAATAGTTAATGGGTTTGGTATCAGCATTCTTATAATGGTATTGGATTAATTGTTTCAAGGTAAAAGTATAAGGAGGAAAAGGGTTTTGAGTTTTAGTCTTAGTGAAAACAATTTACTATATTATAATTAAAGTGTTTAGTTATAAAAAGAAACCTAGATAGAGAAAAATATATTCACTAGGTTGGATCGGCCATGATGACACAAATTTAAATGTTTCAAAAAATGCAAGGCATAGGGAAGGGAGGGATCCCGAATTCGAGTCTCGGGTGGCCAATTTCTACATTATAACTAAAATATATAGTTGTAAAAAAAAAAACCTATATATAAAGAGAGATATTCAATGGGTTGGGTCGGTAAGGTGACACAAATTTCAATTTTTAAAAAAATGGAGGGCAAAGGAAGAAGAGGGGTCTTGGGTTCAAGTTTCAGTAAAAATACTGTAACATATTAAAAGTAAAATTATTGCAAATAAAAAACCGTCGTAGAGAGATATTCAATGGATTAGATTCGTAGGGGTGACATGAAATTTTAAGTGGCCAATCGGCCACGACGTGTCGTTTCCTGAGGCAGTTCTAGATTTGTCAATATATTTGGCCGAAACTCGATAGAGTCGCTTAATATGGTCATGGCTTCGTGATTAATCATATCGTGTCATGTCGTTACCGTCATTGTGATACAATGGGCCTGTTTGTTAAAATTTTAAGGCTCCTTTTGAATTCGAAAAGTATTAAGGAAGAAATAAAGCAAAAATATAAAGAAAAAGTTAAAGGAAAAAAAAAAACTTAAACATAATAAATTAATTATATATATTTATTTAAACTCATTTTATTTGTTTCTTTGTGTTATACAAGAACTAAGAAATTTAAAAATATATAAAATTATGAGAAATTTTGATTATATTTGATTTTCTTTTATATTTTCACTTGGTAAATCAAAACGTAGAAAAAAATCATTTCTTAAGTATTTTTCTGCCCTTGGTATTTTCGGGTTTGAAGACACCCATGTTTATGTAATTTTATCTTGGATTTTTTAATTTATTAAGTAAGATTTGTACTCTTTTGACTTATCTTCTAGTTATACTTTCTATTTTTATATTTATATTTATAGTTTAAATTATAAGGGTAGCAATGTTCTTTTTTTTTTTTAAATATATAAAAATATATTTGAATTTGGTTATTCTCCAATTAAAATAATGATAAATTCGAAATATTGGAATACAAGGAAATGAAAAAAAAAATTATTTTATTTGGTATTTCAAAAATTTACCTCAAAGCAGAAAAAAAATGTGAGTACATCACTAAAATTTGTACATCCTAACTATTTGTTGGGAGGAATTATATAAATATTTCACATGAAAAGTGAAAAAAAAAAAAAAGAAGAAAAAACTATTGATTCACCTCTTTTATTCATTAAACTAGTTGTTATGTAGTTCTTTTTAAGTCCTACATAACAACCTTTAAAGATGGATTCAAGTTAACAATATATTCGAAGAACATAGAATTAATAATGCTAAAACCTTTAAAGGATAATGCAGTATTCAAGTTAAAGCAAAAATAAACGATCAAGGCTTACACATTTGGTAATAAAATACGCAAAATCGTAAGATTACAGATCACATACTTGTCTTAAATGACGTGATTTAATATGACATGTCGGATCGACTTTGCTAATTTGAAGCGTGAATAATCGTGCGAAGCCACCCTCCATGATAGAACTGCATACCACAATTAGTCGAAGACAAAATACTGCTGTAGCAAGTGTCGGGGACGAGCGCACCATCAAGTCGGCGACAACCTTGCGAAAAAATAAAAAAATCCATGATATAGAAAAAATATGTTCTGAAAAAATACAGATATGAGAAAAATGATGAAAGGGTGATTTATATCATGAATGGACAAGAGTACCCTTCGTTTCTAACAAGAGGACATGAAAGAGAGGGGGTGAAAGGGAGAAGTAGCTAGTAATAAAATGAAAAGTAATAAATAAATTTATGTTAAATTATTATTATTATAACCCTGGAAACCCTAAGGCTAAGGGACACTGAACTATTATATGTTAGCCTTAAGGGAGGGACATTTTACATATATATATATATATATATATATATATATATATATATATATAGACAATGAACTAATATGATGTACAATGGGTATCTCTTTACACCTCTACCTATATATTACAATAAAATAGAACAAAATTTTAAAACTTTTTTTTTAAAAGAGAAATAATTTTATTAATTCAAACTATCAATACATTTGATAGAAACATATAATCAAATTCGCTAAAAAATTTAGAGGATGACTTAACATTTAGGTTAATAACATAAATAATCGGATCAAAGTCTATATATTTGATAATTCTATAACGACTAGAATACCTATGATTCCAGCTCTACAGCATTTTGACGATCATAATTTGATGTATCTGTCCAATCAAATATGTTTTGTTGTTTGAATCGCCTACTGTTGTACCAAAATGACATAATTACAAGCTACAACAAGTCGACGATAAAACTACACGCTACAACAAGTTGATGACAAAATCACAAACAAAACAAAGTAAAAACTTAAATCTATGCGAAATAATCACTTTATTGAGAAGAAAATGATAAAAGAAAGATGTAAAGAGGTGATTTAAGGCTAAAATGCCCAAAAAATCACTCATTTTTGTTTAAGGAAAAAAGGCTAACAAAGAAAATGATGAGAGAAAAATAGTTGAAAAGTATATTATAACGTTATAATAACTCTATAAGTTATAGACTTAAATAAAAACTATCAACAATCAATCTATCTTGTTCCATCATTATCTATAGATAAAGAAATTATTTTAGAAAGAAAAGTAAAGAAGTGGCTGAGTAAAAAAGTATGTGAGGCAACATCTTCAGTAAAGAATTGGAGTTGAATTTTGTACCAACACTCGGTGGAATTGCAGTTTACTACCATAATAAAATAGAAAGTGAAACATAAGCTTGAGACTTAAAAGCCTTTAAATTATATTGAAGCAGCTCTACTCATTTGGCCATAGCCTTATTTATTATTATTATTTTTTTACCAAATTCTTGTTGTTCAGTAAACATACCACCTGGATTAATTGCTTGGAGCTTCAGAAGTTAACAGCTAAGTAAATCTCATGGGCTAAAGGACTCGAACTAGTGACCGAATTCTCGTGGCATTTGATTGGTTCTGTGATTATTTGCAAGCGGGTTT
Organism: Tetrastigma voinierianum; assembly: GCA_016808115.1. Classification (NCBI taxonomy): domain Eukaryota; kingdom Viridiplantae; phylum Streptophyta; class Magnoliopsida; order Vitales; family Vitaceae; genus Tetrastigma; species Tetrastigma voinierianum. Next base: position 708,743 of record JAEQBH010001916.1, on the reverse strand, counting down.
AAGCCGATGTTTCATAGGATCGGTGGCCGAACCGGAAAAGTTCTGGGTTGCGTTTAAACGGAGAAATGGATTGAATGTGGTCGACAATATTAAACCAAGATCGGAAAGATTACCGGTTGATTCAGACGTCAACCAAGTAAATTGATCAATTTTTAGAACATTGATTTTAGCTATAGCATTGTTGTATATAATGTGCAAATCATTATCTTTGTTGTTTTATTCATGTACTGTTGTTTGCTTTGTATTGTTGTTCTACCTAGAAAGCAGTGCATGAAGTAGCTTACAACTCCTCTACCTGCGGATGAACAAGGAATGAAATAACCCTTAGAACTTTACAAAGCTCAAATGGGGAAACAAAATCAGTCTCATATGAACTCAAAAAAGGCTCTCCTTTTTACAAATATTTTAAACCAGGATTGAGGGAATTCAAGCTATAAGTTCCAAGATGTAGGAATTTAAAATCTAGATTATGATATTCTTGTTTGATAAGAGAATTTATAAGGCGAAAATAACATTATCACTATCAACTTATTCTACAAGTTAACAATGGACATAATAACGCATTCAACAACAACCCGAAAAAGAAAAGGATAGCGAAGGGAAAAAATCAATATCTAGATAAATACAGATAAATACAATGCCTTAAGTGTAAAATTTTTCAAAGGCTGTTTGAGTAGGAAATGTTTAGTCTGCTTGTCAATGGAGGCAAACAAACGAAACTTAAAGATGTTCTAATCCATCTGCTTCATCCACAAGGACCACTTAACAGCCTCTAAAAACTCATCATTTTTGCGTAGCGCATTGATGAGATTGGTGTAGGTTATTCTGTCAGGTTGGATTCCATTTTCTCTCATTTCCTTAACCAAAACCACAGCATCTTCAACCATTCCTGCAATTCCATATGCCTTTATCAATGTGTTATAGCTGCACAAATCAGGTCCGAGCCCAGATTCTTTCAATTCAGTCAGAACATTAGCAACTTCTTCAATCCATCCTTGCTCTCCATAAATATTGATCATTATGTTGTAAGTATAGTGGTCAGATGCACAACTTGATTCCTTCATTCTTCGCAAGACATTTCTGAAGCTCTCTAGTGTTCTTTCCCATGGAATCAATAGGCAATTGTAGACTTCAAGGGAAACTGAAAAACCATTAAATTGCATTTCTCGAACAGTTGATAACATTTTCTTTATGTCTTTGCTTTGCCCATAGGCAGCTATAATGGTATTGCAAGAAATTGCATCAACCAAGCCTCGTTTTCTGGCCAGCCAAAGCACCTTCCTAGCCTTTGTGAAAAGCCTGGATTTTCCATAAACATCAAGCATAACATTGAAGGTAATGGTATTAGGAGAAAACCCACGTGAAAGCATCTCATCAAAAAGCCTGGAAAGTTCATCAACTGGCAAAGCACGTGAACAGCAGTTTATGACACAGTTGTACATTTCAGCATCCCAAGTGACTCCGCTCTTCAAGATTCTGTAGTACAGATCTCGTAATTTATCCAACATGCCACATTGTTGATAGATACGAAGCATATCGCGAAACAGGTAGATGTCTGGAACAATGTTGTTCTGTTCATCCATTGTTTCCAGAACAGAGCAAGCATCTTTCAAAGACCCAGATTTTACATACATCCTTACAACAATGCTAAAGGCAATCATGTCCAAGGAAATTTCTGAAGATTTCAACTCCAGATAGAGGTTCTCTGCCTCAGAGAATCGACCCAGGGTGCTGTAAATGTCAATCATTGTGCACATGATGTGCAAGTTTGGCTTCTTGTTGGGCATTTGATTGTATATCTTAACAGCATTTTCAAGATGACCCAACTCTTTGCAGGAGCAAATTACCAAATGGTACAAGTTATCCTCAAAGATGATATCACTGAGTGTTTTCCTGTAGTACTTTTATAGCATCATCCACCGACCAGTGTTTCACATATGCCATGAGCAAAATTGAGCACGAAGTCTGGTCTTTAAGAACATGCTCATAGAAGGAACCTTTTCAAAATAAGAGGCACTCTGTCAATTGCTTCCAGCTCTCTCATATGCCTGTAAAAGAGTACCAAGGACAGAAGAATACTGGCAGCCCATCTTCTTCATATCATCAAGAGTTCTGGCAGCATCCTCTTCATCTGCATATTTGGCTTGCAAGTGTATCATTGTATACAAGTTTGATGAGTTAGGCTTGAATCCCAACCCCTTGAGTTCATGGTAATACCATTCCGCTTCCTTATAATTTTCAGCACGACCCCAACCTTCGATCATGGACCTGTAAGTACTTTCATCAGGCTCTAGTCCAACACTTTGGAGGTTCCTGAATATACTTTGAGCAGCATCCATATTAGATGACTTCCCATACCCGGTAATCAACATGTTGTATGCGACTATATTTGGTGAAAACCCAGAATTCTGCATTGAGAGCAGTACTCTCTCAGCCTCCTGTAGCTTCCCTTGTTGACTATAAGCATTAAGCAAAACCAACCAATTTTCCGAATTCAAAGTCACCTTATCTTCTTGTATGAAGTCAATAACCTCCTCATAACCATCCCTTCATTTCATTCGGGTGTAAATCGTTATCATTGCTGAGTATGCAGACTGACATGTAATTCCAAAGCTTCTCATTTGAGAAAAAGCAAATTCTGCCTCCGCGACATTCCAACCCTTCTGGTACAGACTCATGAGCATACCAAAGGTTGCAACATTAGGCTGAACCCCATTCTCTAACATCAATCTGAGCCACTTGGTACCTAACTCTACATGCCCCTGTTTATAACAAGCATAAATAAGCGTGTTGTAAACTCGAAAATCGACTTGACAATTTGAATCGCCACTCATCTCCTGAATCATTGTCTCTGCTGCATCCCAATCTCCTCTCCTACCCAACACCCTGAGAGCCAAATTATAAGCACCCACATTCCCTTTCAGTTTTCCATTTTCCCTCATCCACTCAAAAAATCTCATGGTCTTGCTATCACTAGACCTCTCTAAATCCTTCAAGATAACGATACAGCGCTCAACGCTCAACTCCGACACCATACCATATTCATTCATATCTAATTCACCATCAAAATGTTTCCATAAATTTTCTCTTCAAGGTTCATTATCGAATCCTTGCAGACCTCAATTTTGAATTTGGGTCTTTCTACAGCTACTCTCTTCACACCAGAAACCTCCCTCCATATGTCATTTCGATAATTTGGCTTTCTAGACCACCTGAATCCCTTGCCAAGAAGTTTTATATTCTCTGCAACGGGATTAGAATCAGGAATGTCCCAAGATTCGGCATCTAACCGAAAAGATTGATGGGCTTAACCCTAGCGAAGGGTGATAATGGGAAAGAATGGGTTGCAGAAATGAAACTTGTTGGAATCATAAATATCAACAGAGCAGAGAAACTTGAGAGGCCATAAATTAGGAGTAATTCAGAAGAAATGAGAAGCAAATTCAGAAACTTAAAGGCAATGATTTACATACCTAGGGTATTTGTTGGGTTCAGAAGATAACAGAGGTGAAGCATTGGCTGAAATTTTCAGCCTACTCCCCACTGTCTATCTTCTCAATTTAGCAATTTAATTGGCCATTCTGGACTTCGATAGATTATCTGATGGTTGTTTAAATTATTTTTAAGTTACAAGAAGTTAAGAACCAAACAAAAAAATAAAAAACTTGCAGTGTTCAATAAATAAGATTGTTTTCCTAAAAAAACAAATAAATAAGATTGTTTGAAAAGTGAATTTCAAAATACTTTTGAAAGATAAAAACAAAGGGGTTGTTTGGTTACTATTTTCAATCTGAAAAAATTAAAAAAAAAAAAACTAAAAACTTGTTTGGTATAGAAACTAGAAAGGGCCCCTGTTTTTTGTATAACTGTTTTCAAAACCTCTATTTTCAGATAACACTTTTTTTTTTTTTTTATGTTCTCTTGTTACCAAAAACAATTTCCTACAACAGTTTAAAAGTACACAAATCAAACCGCCTCTAAGCATTTTCCAACTTAAGGTCATGTTCACTTCTTGTTTCTGAAAATTGTTCTTTAAAATAGTTTTTAATAACATAGAGACTATCTTTTTAGTGTTCTTTTAAAACTGTTTTTATTTTCTTAATTTAGTTTTTTTTTTTTTGTATTTTTTTTGTTTTTCAAAATAAAAAAGAAATGAGACCTCCATGTTTTCATTGTTTTTTCAGAACAAAAATCTGTTTTAAAAAACGGTAATCAAACTAACCTAAAATATTTATTTAAATAACTTGTGATACCCCGAATTTTCAAGAGGGTAAATAAATAATTTTTTTTAATAAAAGGTATATTGGTTATTCATTAGGGGAACCTAGGTATAAATATAAAGGAAAATAATAAAAAAAAATATTATTATTCCTTGGGTTCATCCGTTTCTTTCTGTGTAGCCTCTTATAAGCATAACAATTCAAGAACTAGAATTTGAAGAAAGTTTTCAATATGAGATTTCTCCTAGATTCCATTCTAGAAAAAAAAAATTCTATATAATCCTCTTATTTGAAAAAAATTCCAAGAAAACTTAAGATGTCAAATCTAGTGTTTGAGAAGCAACTTGAAAGGTAAGATCTTTATTATTCATTTTTCTAGATTTTTTTGGTGTAAATTCTCTATTAATTTTTCTTAAGTTTAGATTAACCCTGAATAAGTTGATTTCACTCTCTTTATTTTAAAAATAAAATAAAATACTAGTTCGTGGTATCGTATTATTTGAAAATGAGAATGAGAATGAAAGAAATAAATAAATAAAGTTCAATTTAAAAGATAAAAATGGACATTTAGTAAAAAGTCAAAAAAGACATAGTGTTATGATTAATATCATTTAATATTAAAAGAAATTAGGTCTAAAGTCTTTCATAAAATAAGCCTATAAAACTTAAAGTCTAGGTAATGATTGATATTGGAAAAAAAAGGTTTCTAGATATTCCAATTATTTTAGAAAAAAAAAAGAGGTAAAAATTTAATGATAAATTCTTAGATAATAATAATAAACAAATATAACAAGTTTGAAGGTAAAATTTTATATATATATGTATTTGATAAGTAATTGATGATATATTTTTTATAAAGAGATATTTGCTCTGATTTGATAATTTATTTAATATTGTGATCAAGATAAATATTGAGGGATAATATGATATAAATTATACTATAATAATTATTTTTAGTAGAGTAGGTGAATTAATTAAAAATATAAAATAAATAAATATGCAAAAAGAATTCGACTTTTATAAAATTTTTGAAACTTATTACTTAAATTATTAATAGTTATGATATTTAAAATATTATTAGGATTAATAATATTGACATTATGACATTCTTAGGATTCTCAAACCTATAATTTTAGGTGAATAATTAATGTTGATAGTTCATCCTTACTATGGTAGGGGCGAAATATTTCTTCAAGATTTTTTTGATTAGCTTCTTCAAAATTCTAAAGTACTCATTTAAGGTAAGAGCTATTAATGTAGATTTTCTAAAAGATAATTATTTGTTTTTACGTCATTTTTATGATGAAATGTTTTGAGCTAAATTATATATCATTTTGGTTTATGAAAAGTTTTGTTTTTTATTTATTTGATTATACATGGATTAAACAGTAATTTTGTATGAAAATACATTTGAGATTTGTTTTGTTCATGACATAAATTTTAGAAATATATGACTTGTGATTTGAATTGTTGAATGAAATATTTAACTCTGGTTAGTTCCGCCCTATCAATGAGAATAATAGTTGACACTTGATAGAGTTTGAAAAATAAAGACCACAGACAGCTCGCCGTCTGAGAAAGAGCGCAATGAAACCGAAATACACAAGCCCACTCCACACAAACCCCGAAGGAGGCTTGCCCATTGAAACCTTGACCCTTTCTCGTCAATATTGGGCCTTTTTAATTTTGACCGAATGAAGGTCAGTCAGCTCGGCCCGAAGGCCGATTATACAGGAAAAGTCTACGAAGATAAAGGAAATAAAATATATTATCATCATTCAATAAAATCTAGGCATCAATAAGGAAAGAAAAATAATAGCAGGTGCGTCATTGACCGGATCTGATGAAGGAGATTATCTAGAATAAGCTGCTCTTTCTATATCCATTACCAAATTCGATGCTCGATAATAACAAAAATAGCCATGGCGAGATGAATCTAGTCATCATCCATTTGGTAGGACATCATTATAAATACAAAATACCCCATCGATTGAAAAGTCTGCGAACTCATCTGTTAACACCACGCAAACGTTTCGCCCTCAGCGGTCTATCCTTTTCTCTCGCAAAGGCGGCTTAGGCATCGGGCGGCTACGAGGCGAAGCCGCGGTGCCTTCTTCTTTATTCTTTTTGCGAGAAGAAGCCATACGAGGCTAGACCAGCGTGCGGCGATCCTTCTTCACCTCAACGATTCGGGAGCACGAACCGACCCGGCCTCTGGCCAGGTCGGCCGACGGCCAACCACGCTCGGCCCGATTCGGTTTGAAAAAGGCATCATTAGTTGGCGCGGAATCTGCCAGGAGCAACAATTCGCTACAATAAAGTGATCCTTTCGATTCGCGTTGGTGTCAACGAACCTGGCGAGGCAGCGTAATCTCGGATGCCGACCACGAGCGGCAACGAACAACATTCCTCGATACAATGAAGCGGTACAGCCCAGCCACGAGCAAAGGTGGGCGGCTGCGCCTCATCAACGATGCGATGGAAGTGAACAACTCTTGAAGGCGAGATGGCTTATGGGATACCGATGGCTGAAAGGTGCAATTTTCCTCCTCTTGAAAGGCTGACACAATCACCAGAATATTCTCGGTTAAACAGAGAAGCGAGGTTGTTGAGCAGGGCCTTGGTTAGGCGCCCCAGGAGAGAAATGTGACAGCACTCGAGGAAGTATTCGGCTTGAAAGAACTCGCCATAGCAAAGTAGAAGCTATCCCATGAGACGAGAGGTTAAAGACCTTGCAAAGAGCTCGGCCGTGTAGAGGAGTGGTTGAAGACGGGCTCGACATGGACACCTTAGTACACAACAAACTGAATCACCCTTCGCAGCTGAGGTGCTTCACTTCCCTCTTCTAGCAAAATTGAGTTGCACAGTTGAAGCATTGATGGTGTATCAGGATCGGTCGATCATCTGGCGCCACCGAAAATCAAATGGGCTGCGTAGTGTCGAAGATCCGGTGCGATGTAAAAGACTTCCCGTATCGATAAAGCTGAAGTAACTGGCACGGATTCAGTGAACTTCCCGTCCATCAATCATGTTGGGAGGCTATCTGTTGACTGTTCGTGTCTCACTTCATTGAAGACTGAGGATGTATAGAAAATTTGATTATCGTCTGGCGACCAGTAATCTGAAAATGAGGCTCATGTAGAAAGCAGCGAGGTCTGTGTCAAGTTGTGCGAGATCTCTAAAAGTGAATCATCACAAGACGAAATTTGCAATCAACTGGTTCATTCATTTGGCAGAAGTTGGTCGAGAAAGACTTGATGTTTTCATCAAAGCCCCGACAAGCATGGTTGAGTGCTGCAAGCGAAATATATTATGATTGAAAAGCTCATATCAGAAGGAAGCTGCTGTGCGAAGAAAAAAAGCGGGACGGCGGCGGCGAGGGCGGCTCGAAAACCAGCGACGGAAAGGACTCGAAAGATGAAACGATCCCAAAGGCGTAGGAACCTGCCAGAGTGAAACGAGCCTCCGTTGAAAGACGGCGGTGTTATTCGCCTTAAGCGGTTCCTCATCTGGCTCAGTTGTCTGAGTCTTTGAAATGCGAAGCGGCCGGTTCCTAGGATGGCTAGTAAGTAAGACCCACCCTGAGACAGAGTTCAAATGTGCAGGGTTCATGAGGGACTAGACACCATATACAACTTGAAGAAATAGAGTAACCATCTTGTGCAGAGGGTATAAACTTCATCTTCACTAATCGGCCCTTAGTCGGCCTTCATGAGGCAGACCACTTCTCAGTACCACCTGTGGGCGGCGGGCTGCCTGACCTTTAGGTGAAATCGGGTAATCTCGGGGAGGGTTCGCGGGGAGGGAGAATCCAGTTCATTGGAAGGCTCATATGTGCATCAGTCGTAGAAATGAAATACTAATGGTATCAAAGCGCGCGATAGACATATCCATCACATTTTCTGACTCAGATTTGGAGGGATGCCAACACCCACATGGCATTAATTGAAGGCAGTTGTGATTATGGCCAACAAAATTTGTTCATGGATTAATTGACAGCGGGAGTTCAACTAATATCATCTTAAACGTGATATCCGTTAATGGTATCAGGAGGAAAGTGGACGTCACTTTTTCGTTCTGAGGTTCTACAAGGAAAGAGATGTGCCTCTAAAACAGGTACAACTAGTACTCACCTTCAGGAGGTCCCATTACTAGAAAGCGAATCTTCAAATTCATATTTATTAGGCCTTTATCTTTCTAATATGTTGTTGTGGACCCTCTCTCAGCACAGCGATAAAAGCCATCCTCATACCACTGATGATCAGTTCCCCGTGACGGGGTGGAATGGATTCGAGAGAATGACAGTGGCGGGAAAATGCTACGGCATCAGTGAAATGAAGCGATGCGATAAGTATCACGCGGACTGAGCTAGAACATCGTGACCCGAGTGCTCCTGACCCAGGCCTCGAAGGAAAGAACTGAAGCGAAAGTTAATGGTTAGACGATGACCGCACCGAACGTCTCCTTTATCGTGATCTGACTGGCAGAAGACCTCAAAGGCCTCATCTTTCAGTTTAGGGGCGGGAAACAAGGCGTCTTATGGAAGCAGCGGACACTGGAATTATTTGCAGTAATAACTCATAGGTTGGAAGCGTGGGCAAATTCGCTGATAGTCAGTAGAGGAGGAGCCGGCGAATAGCCATCAGCGGGAGGTGACGAGCTCCTCCATGCGGAGGCGATCAAGGAGGTTGATATCACGATGGTTGCCGACGTGGTACAATCAAAAAGCAAATCTTAGTGACTGCGTAACCAAACTTCGCGACATCAACAAACATTAATCGAAGACGGTTTCCACTGTAGAGGATGGACCTCATCGTAAGCCTTGACCGGCCATGAACTCCTCGGGTTACATGGGCGCCTTATCAGCCTGATTGATATGGACGGGGCGAAAGACCTCGTTCGTCAGTGAGATTTATTGTTGTGTGGCTGATGCGTTCAGACTCAAAATCTGGGACTACCTGCTCAGGAGAACACGTTGACAGATAACAGCAGATGACGACTAGTAGCCACGCAGATGGCGTCACAGTGCGTCCACCACGGCCAGGTTTACGTAACCATCTCAGGGCGTTGTTCCGATCACGAAACTGACCGCAAATTGAATCGACAGTGTTTTCCCAGGTGGAAATTCGTGGGTTTCATAAATCAACAGCAGAAGTGAGGCAAAATCCAATTAAATAAGTTGCCAGGCACCATCATATTGGTGTAAGAAGTCAGCGTCTAAGTGGAAGAATTGCGGCTTTAAGCGGAATTCGTATCAAGCGATATCACATCTGACCTTTCTTCGAGTCTGGAAGAAGGCCTTTCAGTGAATCTGAAGTGTGAAGAAAGCTTTCGTTTAGCCATGGGTTCCCCTCCCATTCTAGTAAATCCTATTGAGAGGGGGCTCTCAACTCTATCCTTGCATTTGTCTGGGACTTCCTCCAACCGGCGTTATCTCGTGGGAGGCAAAGAGCAGTCTGCAGCGCCTGTTTACTGTGCGGTCGAGCTCTGGGGGACGGAGGAAGTGCCAGGATGGAAAAGTGCATTTTTGTTTTGTGACACAGCTCAGCTCCGCCCCTTATTTCCAGGCTCATATAAAGTTCCAGCAGGGAATACCCAGTGAGCTTGAGTGTTGCATAAACCAAAGACCTGGAAGGCGATGAAGTGGGTGCGAGTGGCGAGTTTGACATCGCCGCGCATCAAGGCGGGTCTTGGCGTTTCAAATCATAGATTCCACGTCGGCAGGAACCATAAGGATGTGAGCTCTTATTGGCCTCTCCGTGGAAACTCTCGCCAGATGGGCCTCATTGCCTAGGGAGCGGGCGGGTGTATCTAACCTCCCAGAAGGAATAGACCTTCGATGCGCACTTAGATTCGGATTCTGTACTTCCAATAACGAGGAACCAGTCATGAGGCCGTGACATGGGCCAGCGCCCATTCTGACAGAAGTTAACATTGAGTGCGACTCTCAGGTGATAGTTGAAACAAATAGAAGGCACTTGAGGCGAAAGTGGAGGACCGTCCTGCCTCAGAAAGGTGAAGTTGAAAATTCTTCTTTGGTTCGATTAGACATGTCCCAGGCGGGGTACAGAGCCCGGCAGTGGCAGCCATGACAATCTCGGGAGGGCGCCGAGCGGCTCACTGTGAATTACGCGGGCCATACCATGATCCTTTTGTGACGTCTGAGTGGCGGAATTAGGTGGGGCGAAAGTGGGGATGGACCCCATTTATGAACTCTATAATAGATGAGGCTTACGACCCGAGAAAAGAAACGGCCGATAGGGGCGGGGTGGGCCAGTTACTAATCATAAGGGAAGCATCTGACGAGGTTTCTTCGCCTTTTGATCCTTAGAGTGCATGTGGAAGAGACAAGTGTATGTTAAAGCACATGAGTATATCACGGGAATCACATTGGAGCTCCACATTGTGAAGGAGTCTTGAGACAGGGGATACTGCTAGCTCACGATGCTGAGGCCTTGTGGGCACCATTCGAAAATGCAAGATCTGCCGGGAGCAGCGAGATCTCACGCCTTCCCGCCAGGGTGTAGCGTGATCAAAGCCCACTGACATGCCAAGCGATGGGGTTGGACATCTTTGTGCCTTGTCCAGAAATATACCTAGCCGGTTTTCGGACTTGTTTAGGAGTGATATTAAAGCTAAATATGAATTTCGGAAAAGCCAAAACAAAGACCGGAATTTATAATAAAGCTGAGGTAAATGTGTAATTTACCACTTGAGGGGACTTAAGTGTTATAAGATGAAGAGATTAAGGATTAGATGCAAATGTGAAAAGATGGAATAGAGATAAAGGAAATCTAGAGGACCAAAAATGCAATTATGAAAACTTAGAGGTAAAATGAGTTTTTGACTTGACTGGCCTATGGCCTTAACTAAACAATTGATTTAAAGATTAGTTTGGTCTCCAAGAAGAAAACGTGAGAGGCAAAAAAAAGAGGAGAGAAAGAAAGAGGAAGAGAAAGAAGAAGAAGAAAGAAGAGAGGAAGAAAGCAGGATTAAACTAAGGTATGGGAACTGTGAGGCTTTTATAGCTTAGGTGTTTTCCATACGTGCATAGTTATTAGTTGGTTCCCAAAGCCTAGGGTTTTGTGGATTTCTTCTAACCTAGAATTCTTAAAAGTAAACATGATAAAACCTTGAATAGGACAAAGCACATGAAATCTTCTTTTTGAGGATGGATTCATAGCTCAAGGGAAAGTAAATGAGTTAGGGTTTAGAATAAACCACTAACTAATCACATGATTGGGTTGGTATGGATATGCCCATGTTAAGTGAGTTTGAGTGATTCATGATAAATGGTTGAAAATAAGTATGGAAGGAATTTGAGTAGAAAGAGTTTACAAGAGACATATGGAGTGGTGGTAAAGTGTAGATGAAATGCCAGGAGTTGAAATGGGGATAAAAATATGGAAAAATGTGGAAACACCATTACGAACAGGGTGTCTTCTACGGTAGAAGTTAAAGTTCTACCGGTACAACTTCGTTCTTGGTCGATTTTGGCCAAGTTCTCTAGGTAAAAGTTAAGTTCTACATTAGAGTTAAGTTCTACCGGTACAACTTTAATCTGGTTTTTCTGTTCGACCGGTTTAGAGTATTTTGGCTATAACTTATAATTTCTTTATCCGATTGAGTGATTCAAGTGGCCAATTAAAATAGACTTCAAGGAGAACAAAACTTAAAGAGAAGTAATCTCCAAATTCTGACTCTAGATAGCCCAAAAATTCCTCAAATTAAGTCGTGTGCAAGACAATTCTGTTTCGATTTGATCGTAGAAGTCAGGGTTGTTTGGACGTAGCTTGCGAGTTCAGGTGCTCGAATTGGGTGATTCCAGTTGGAATAGAACCCTTAGCACCTTAGATTTAAATGATACAAGGACCTAATTATTCAAAATATGAGATTAAGACCCCGGGAAAAATGGGTATTCCAATCAGTCCTAGAAAATGAGTAAAATAGTAGTTGGCATGAAAATCTGCTGCTTTAGTTTGGATAATCCGATTGGATTGATTCCAATTCTTAAATAAAATAGATTCATAAAGAATGAGAATATATGAATGAGTGTGATCCTCATAGACATCATACTTCATAGTATATGAAGTGTTATGTAATAGCCATGAAACAAAATATAGAAAATGCAATATATATAGATGGGTTCACAAAACATGAATATGATATGAATATAGGATATGTCATAAGATATGATAGGTATAAATTATAAAGATATGATAGAGATATGTCATAAGATATGATAGCCTACAGTACCGAATAGTAGGCACATATGAATATAGAGTATACAATGTGAACATATGATTGTCATGCATAAACAAATAGATGGAACATAAGTAGAAATATAGAAAGTATGAATAGATAAGAACATAATGATGTCGTAAATATTAGAAGAATAAATGAATTGAAATGAATAAAATGGAACATGCTAAAGGAACATATGATAGAAAGGCGTAAATGCTAAGAACGATAGAGATAAGCAAAGATGACAAAACATAGGAATGAGAACATGTACATAAATGATAAGTACATATATGAAAATGTGAATGAGTAAAAGCCTCATGATAGGAATATAGAAAGTCTGAGAATAGCTAAAACATGATAGAAATGTATAAATGATATGAAGATATGAATATAGAAAGTTATGAATTATATGAATACAAGAGTGCATAGATGCATTCATGAAATATGATGGAACCAAAAAACTAAAATGATAGAAAAGATATGAATATATATTATATATATATATATGAGAGTCAATCATGAAACTCTGATTATGAGAACTAATCTGAGTAAAGTAACGATAGTATATGTAAGCAAATATGATAACAACAATGTTATTCATGCTTATGAGATATGTCTGAAAAATGTAATAAATGGAGTTATGCCTTGGGGACACAGTAGAGAGGGATAGATAGGCATGCCTATAGGGAGATACAGATCTTTGCGGCATATTCACTCAGGAATGTGAGGCGTTTGGGTCGATGATATAGATCCGTTTGGATCGGGTGACGCAAGGGTCACCACAATAGACGAATCAGCACATATAAATGCAGTGATAATACCTTCGAATGCTGGAGTAGCATATGGCATGAGTCCAGCTGTCTCAAGGAAAATATAGAAAATGCAATATGGCATGGAAATATGTTCATAAAACTTATGAATATGATATTAATATAGGATGTAATGCTTAAGATACTAGTAGGTATAAGTCATAGATATGATAAGATATGATAGGATGTCTCATAAAATACGATAGTCTAAATACACAATTGATAGGCACATATAGATATAAGATTGTATGTTGTGAACATATGATTGTATCGTGAACGAATAGATGGAACATGATAGAAATATAGAAAGTATATGAAGTAGATAAAGACATAACAGGAATATTTAAATGATAGGAATATAGTAGACATAAGAAAGAATAAGATGGAACCTTATTTAGGAATTACATATGATGAAAGACATAAATGATAAGAGCGATAGAGATAAACCAAAAGATGACAAAACATAGGAATGAGAACAATTGCATAAATGATAGGTACATATATGAAAATGTGAATGGTGAAAACCTACATGATAGGAATATAGAAAGTACAAAATGCATTAAAACATGATAGAATGTATTAATGATATAAAGAGATATGAATATAGAAAGCTATATATGAATATATGATTACAAGAGTGCATAGATGCATTCATGAAATATGATAAACAAAACTAAATGATAGAAAAAGATATGAATATATGTATTATATATATGAGGCAGAAATATGAAACTGAGATAGGAACTAATACAGTGAAGTGATGATAGTGTTGTATCATGCACGATTATGATACTTGATAGTTATTCAAATAGCATGAGACTAATAATACGAAAATGTAATAAAGGCGATTGTACCTTAGGACACAGTAGAGGGATAGATAGAGCGTACTTTATGGGGAGAGAATCAGTTCTTGCAGCATATTTCATAGGCAGAGATATTGAGCGTTTGGGTCGATGATATAGATCCCGTTTGGATCGGGTGGCCCCGCAAGGGTCACCACAATAGGCAGAGATCCTTTGCCTCGTCACGATTGATAGTACCTTAGTCGCAGATAGCATATGAACACAGGTCTTTGTCGTGCGGTGGTGATCTGCTCGGGTGCTTAAGCGGAGATCAGCGCCTGGAATGCGATTGATAGGTACACATAGTTTCAGTATCACACAGCCTAAGGTATTTGCAGGACATGAGCCAAAGGAAATGACGCATTATGTGAAGCATAGCCTTTGCTATGTGATGAGAAATGCAGACGATATTATAATAACAGAAGTACATTATAACTGATATGAAAATAAATTATATGAACACAGAAAGAGTAATGATATGACACAAAGTAGATGATAGATAGAATATGAATGCGCGATAGTGCAATTATAGATCTCATGTGTATAGAAAATATAGATATAACATTATCTTAAAGACATGCAAATAGAGACATGACTTACAACATGAAAAAGACTAGAGGCAGGGTAAAGACATATGAAAGAAGCAGTATATAAAAAGTATAAGATAGATAAGCGTCTGAGGATAGTATAAGATAGGTTATATGAAAGTATACGAGACTGTAAGCATAGGAAACTTGCAAAGAACATGATCTGAGAAATAAGATGAAATAGATCAAATTATACGATATAAGCAAGGAATGAAATAGGCAAGTAATTTGTGATAGATAAGAAATGATATGATATACGTAATAGTACAAAGAATGCAATAAATCATAGAACCGAAAGATGAAAAAGGTATAGACTAGAGACATGATATGTAACATGAAAAAGAATAGGAACATTGAAAAGACATATGACAAGCGTGAAAGATAAACACATGACAAGTATGAATAACTACAAAGTATAGAAATAGGAATATAGTAAAAGTATAGGTAAGAGATAGGCCAAAGTCATAGAATATGCTTGAAAAGATTGACATGCAATAGAAATGTAGAGATGATAAATAGTAAAGTTATATAAATGTGTATAGATAGATAATATGCATATGTATATAAGCTTGTAATGATCGCCATTAATTGGACATCCATGCTATATTCACATTAAAAGCGCAAAGGCTTGCTTGAGGTGTTCGATCCACGTGTAAGAGTACGAAACGAAGACAAGGATAGAAGACCCAGACATTCCACATCGGCAAAAGAAAGTGACTTAGAATGCCAATGCTTTCATGGCCTTCCTTATGATCTACGATATGTTTGTAATAAGTACAAGTAAAGGGACTCTTGTATATGTGTATAGATTGTGATGGACACCACTCCGGTGGTAGTTCTTTGTATGTATAAAATGATTTTTGTTTTTACAGAAATTATTTGTATACCCATAGGTACAGGTACAGCTCTGAGAAAGGACAGGTCAATAAGAGTCCCAGTAAAGTATAGTATATAGTATAGATAGTCTCGCCCCACGGACAGTTTCGGATCAACCAATGGTCGGGCCGGGATCGAGAGAGGCGTGACATCTTTGGGACCTACGCCTTGGGAAGAACTAATGTGAGTTCATCATGGCGCGATGGGTGCTTCACCCGAATGGGTGGCGGGGACGCTAGCCCGCGATCTGAAACGGAGAGATCACGCAATTTTGTGTGGCGAGCCATCATATGCACAAGAGCCCTGGTGTCGGACAACGGAAAACAATTTGATAACGCCAAAACCAGAGATTGCCGAGCTCCTGACTACATCACTACTTCGCCCTCAAAGACATCCACAAAATTAAATCTGACAAAATGGTTACCACCGTAACCCTTAAGGCCGCTTTAAAGACCAAATCGAAGATCTTAAAGGAAATGGGTGTAATACTTCCCGAGGTACCATGGGCCTGGGCTGTGACAACACGTAAGCTGGGGCAACCCGAGAAAACCCCATTCGCCCTAGCCTTCATTAATTTTAAGGTGAGGCTGATTAGTGCCCAAAAGTGCTATTTTGAGCCCTATTCAAGACAAGTTTCAAAGTGCTTTTGCGCACTAATCATATGAATTGAGCCAATTGACATGTGCAGGTCCACTTAGTACCACTGATCCCATTTCGAGTTTGTTTGGTAATTTTGTAGGTTTTTGCGGTAGCCTCAACCACAATTTCCTAAGTCTCGATGTCAAGTTGTGCCAATGTCGAGACTGACAAAGGATTTCACCAACCAAAAATGAAGAAATGTGAAGTGGAATCGATGAGTTGACGACGCAGCTGGCAAAGCAGGAGCAGCAAAGGAAAACCAGGAATTTCAAGTATACAGAAAATTTCGCAGAATCATACAAAATTTCGCATCCCATAAATTTTCGCTGTTAGCGAAATCGCTAGCCTAATAAAATGACTGTCATTGTAAAAAATTTTGATTTTCACTATCTCTGTGATTCGCTTAGCTTAGCGAAATTTCGCTAGCATATTGAAATTTTCGCTATGCTAGCGAAATCCCCCTGCATAGCGAAATTGTCGCCTGTGTTTGATGTTTTGATTCCAAACGACCACGTTTTGATTAATTACCATTTTGTCCCTATTGTAATTTCATATTTTAGGCCTTTTTGTCATTTCACACATTGGGGTTGACTATATAAGCTCCCCTACAACTTTTGTAACCCTAACTTTTCCATTTTATGCAAGTTTCCCGCAGCTTTTCATTTTAGGTTTTATTTTGCTCTCTTCTCTCTCCTCTTTCTTCATTTTCTACAAGTTAAACACAGACCCTCGAGGGATGACAACCTGCTGGATGCTTCAAAGGCTTCCTCAAAGCCTTGAAGAGTGAGGGTCGCTTAGCTTGGTTTCTCAGCTACCGCAGTGTTGTCCTCATGCTTTAAATGAGGGCTGTGCACGCATTTATGGTTCCAAACTTCCAAACTAGGTTTAATGCCATTTAATGTCTTTCTTCGTCAATACTTGTCATGCTTGTGGTTCAGTGCATTCTTAATGGTGTGATAATCGACATTCTTTAGATGTCATTTATTTGAGCCATTGAAATGAGGTTAAATGCTAGGTTTCAAACTCCATCGGGACATTGAATGCTTAGTATTTGATTTGACTCAAATAGGAGGGTTCTAGGTTAGGTTTTGAAGCAACAAAGATCCGTTCTAATAATTATATGTCATTTGTCTCAATGCGAGGAAATAACCCGATGGTTAATTTTAATACTCCCATGTTATCAAGCTAGTGACCCAAGCCTTCAAGGTTACCATTTCACACTTTCGCTTAAGCTATTTCACATTCAAAGGAACAACCAACTCCCTTGTTTTTAACCAAATCCAAAAAATCCAAACAAAAGTCTCACCATTTTCAAACATTAATGCGACCATTCGTGGATGAAAACCCATCCCCGTGTTCGAATTCCTTAGATCCACTGGCACGCATAGCTTGACTACTAAGCAGAGGAGGAGTATAGGAAACAAATATTGTTGATTCCGATCACCCTACGTGGCACGACCGTGAGTCCCGTCGAGGTCGGATTAAAGTCCCTCGTGATCGAGTGCCAAGAAGCAGCTGAGCACAATGATGAGGCTCTCCGCCCAAATTTGGACTTTAGATGAAAATCTGACCAGTTCTAAGGCGTACGTAAGATTACCAAAGGAAGGCGGCGGAGGTATTACAAACTAAAGTCAAACCCAGGAGCTACATGCCGAAAGTGATTTAGTCTTGAAAAGCTCCCGCCATCAGAAGAATCCAGCACACGGGAAACCGGGCCCTGGACCGAAGGCCCTACATCATATCTCGAGTCGCCGACCAGCAATTATGAGCCCAGATGCAGGAGGGAAAATTTTACAAAAGATACATGGAATGCGGAACATCTTAAGCGCTTCTACCAAGAACATCGGTTTGTAGCAAGAACAAAGCCTTGTTAATTCTCGATGACGAAAGTTAAGTATTAACCTGCTATTTTGTTAGACGCCCCAAACAAATTTCGATATATAAGGCTCAGAAAAATACATAATGAGAAAATTCATAGCCATAAAAGAAAAGGTCTCTCTTTATTCCAATCAGATTACATTCAATTACAATCAGAAGTCTCATCCCTTACATCTTCGAGATACTTGGTACAAGCAGTTCCCTCAAAACAAAAGAGAAAAGAGAAAACTTCAGGAAGAAAAAAGGAAAACGAGATGGAAATAAAATAAAAAAAAAATAGGAAGGAGAAGGAAAGGAAAGAGGTGGAAAAGAGGAGAAGAAGAAAAGGGATGGAAAGAGTTTATGCGGAAGGAAAGGGAAAAGGGAGAATGAGATGTGGAAGAAAAGAGGAAAGCGAAGGGAGTAAGGAGAAGAAAGGAGATAAGAGAAAGAAGAATAAAATGTAAAGGCGGCACAAGGAGTGTGCTGCCCCTCCGGACGCATTCCCTAGCGCGAAGCTAGGGAATAACATGACTCCCATAAAGGGGAGACTAGGGAAAAACACAACTCCCACAAGCAAAGATCCAATAAAGCTGAGCCAGAATCTTCAGATGAACCCCCCGCAGAGACGATCAAGCTTCAAAATCCCATCCCGCGCAAATTTGATTTACACACCATGAAAGGCAGAATCTCCAAAATATGGGTTACAGAGAAACAGAACCGCCATTTATAAGGATGCCAAAGCACTCGGAAATTCGCGCAATCGTTCCAAATTCTCCATAAATTGGCATTAAAGACACTCGCATCTTCCCGAGAATTGAAAGTCAGATGGCAACACGAAGCGATTCAGTTTAAAGAGCTCTTCAGACACCAAGGCCTCAGCGCCCGGAGCCCAGTAGCTCACTTTGACGAGTTCATCTACTCTGCATAGGCCACGCAGCCCCTAAGGGAGTCGACTACCTCAGCCGGATCGCCACCACACCTCACTACCGAGCCCAGAGCTCACTTCGACGAGTTCATCTACTCGCACCGTGCCACGCCTAGGAGTCGACACCAGCCGGATCGCCACCCGCGCCCCAACGCCCGAGCCTAGTAGCTCACTTTGACGAGTTCATTTACTCAGTACAGGCCACGCAGCCCTGGCTGAGTCGACACCAGCCGGATCGCCACCAAGGCCTCTCGCGCCTCCGAGCCCAAGTACCACTTCGACGAAGTTCATCTACTCGCACAGCCACGCAACCAAGGAGTCGATCAGCCTGTGCTGGATTGCCACCAAGGCTCCCTACCGAGCTCCGCAGAGCTCACTTTGACGAGTTCGTCTACTCGCACGTGCCACGCCTAGAGTCATATCAGTCAGCCGGATCGCCACCAAGGCCCTAACGCCGGAGCTCCGCAGCTCACTTTCGACGAAGTTCATCTACTCGCACGTGCCACGCAGCCTGAGTCGATCAACTTAGGTCAGATCGCCACGGTGGGCCTCGCCGAGCCCAAAAGCTCACTTAAACAAGTTCGCCCACTCTACTCAGGCCATGCAGCCCAAAAGCCCATTTAGCTCGAGCAGAGTAGCCCATGAAGCCTTAGCAGCCCAGTTCGAAGAAATCAACTCTACAGCTATCCAACTCGGACGTTCAAGTTAGGCCACGCAGCCAAGGAATTGATACACTTCATGAAGAATAGAGCGAAATACACCAGTAGAGACACAAACGATAAAAAATGAATATTTATTAAAGGGAAGGATTATATATGCGTCTTCGGGGCCTGCACCCAACAAAACAAGTATACATGAAAAGATAAGTATAAAAGTTGACATTAGGCAGGCGGAGACGAGCATAGGAACTATAGACGCCGCCAGGAGGAAATGCATCTGCAGCCAGGGGAGCTGGCTTTAGGAGTACCGGTTCTGGAAAATACCGCAGAGAAATTCTCCTCCTCACTAGGAGGTCGAGGTTGAAGTCCAAGCCTGGTAGATGTCACGCCCGGTGCCAGCCACCCGTAGGCTCCATCGAGTATCGGGTTTGGTCCTCAATCTCCCTATAACTTCATCCCTCTGAGCAACCAAAGTTATTTGCTGATGAAGGTCCCCACGCAGTCCACGACACTCCTCATTCAGGCGCTCCGCCGAGTTTACGGCCTCGGAGGCTTCACGACGAGCTCCCCGTTTCAGCGCCGCTACCTTTATCGTTAGCTCATCACACACACATCGTAGCTCCTCTTAGACTCTCGCAAATACTCTCAGATAATGAGCTCATCCCTAAACCCATCCGAACTCATATCAAGTGTGACCGTATTCCATCCCCGGTCTCGCCTGTTACTCAGGCAACCCAAGAACACACACTGGACCTCCCAAAGTTCGCCTTTGACCGCCTGCCTATTCTCAACTTCATCTCTACCTTCGCCCTAGCACGTGGCCGATATGGTGCTTCAAATCAGATGGCTTCCTCTCTCTCGCTCCGCCATATACGCACTGCTCTTGCGCCTCAGTCCACTCGTAAGTAAGGAGGCCACCTTGTAAACTCGGGCGACTTTAACATGCCTTTTGTTTAGTTTGGCCTTTTTGGCCAAACCCTTCAAATGAGTAGCCACCTGCACATCAAACATAATGTCAACATCCAATACGGGACCGACATTCAATTCAAAATGGAAACAGACACGACAGGATATAGGAGCTTACGGAGGCGACCCCCTGGAGAGATAGGGCCAAAGCTTCATCAAAGGGCAGCGCTTTCGACCTCTCGAGATCAGAATCCTTAAGGATGGACGAGACTGCGCCTGCCGCAAGTTCAGCATTGAGAAGCAAAGAGTCCCCATCTCCGTCGATTTTTTACAGATCTTTCTTCTTCAACTCTTCCGCCCTCCGAGAAGGTGACCTAACACTCTTCGCTGGCGGATTCCAGACGGTAATGGGCATGACCGCCAGCGGCTGATCAACGGCTCCACCCAAGAGACTTTTTGCCTTCGCAGCGGACCTAGAACAGGCGCCCATGACTGCAGGGAGCTCACCAGGCGATCGCGCCCCGCCCGACTTTCTGGATAGAGTAGACTCCGAGAAGATGAAGGCGCCCCCAATTTCGGAACCTTGGCTAAACCGACCTTCTCGCAGGAGCCCGGGTTTCCCTTTCACACTCCGGGGCTTCCGAGACGCCCACTGAGCTCAAAAGCTCTCCCTTGGTGGATCTACATGGAAGGCCCAAGGAGACTTCGCTGTGGAAGGAGGTGAGGACCTCAATGTAGCAGAGCGAGCGTATTAACCCGAAGGGCCGTGATGTCCGATGACCGGGCCCGCGGTGAAGGACGAGGAGGACACTCCACCAACGCTAGCGTTATGGCATTGTCTTCAGCACTGAGATCAATTAGAGCACCTGAGAAGCATGAGGACAATGCAGAATCAGAAATATTCGACGACCTCACACAGATTATAACAAAAACAGAACGAACACTAATGGCGATTCTCGGGTGGTCCGCCACCGAGCGCCTGTGGTGTCATCCTTGTCAAGAGGGTCGTGACCCCACCACGACCATTAACAAAGAAGTAAATGGCCCCTTTCACGACCCTGGGTGGGGAGTATGAAGATCGAAATCACCAGAGGAGCTCCAGAACGCCTAGAAAAATAGAGGAAGCCCTCGGCAGTCTCCTTCGGGCTAAAGAGATAAAGGAGCAAAGCTACGTTGGGAACTCCAAGCCCCCTGTCCCTAAAAAAGGCCAATATGCCAACCAAAATACCCCAACCATTGGGCGCAAGTTGGGAAGGACAGACATTGAAATGTTGTAAAACCTCTTTTATGAAGGGATGCAAAGGAAAACGAAGACCATTATCGAAGGCCACTTCAAAGAAGCATACCATCTTCTGCACTTTAAACTACATAAGCAAAAGGGAAAAACGCCTAAATCTCACCGAACACCAAAAGGAGGTATCGCTGCTTAGCAAAGGTGAAGCCTGCATTTAGGACCAACCTTGCTAGGCCCTATAGTTACAAAGATACCGGATCGCTGGATTTCAGGTATTCTCGATCCCTCAGATATTCAATCAGATTATTCCTCGCCCTCGGTCTAAGGGGGAGAGCAGCCAGTGGACGTTCTGAAGTTCAACCGCAGCCGAGCGGTCGGAGGTACTCCTAGTCCGTCTGCAGTCGGCAATGTACCGAAGAGTCACCGACACGCAAAGAAGACGAATGACCTTAATCTACGATGGAAGCAAGTAATAAACCTGGGCTAACCTAACCCTAGCGCCTCGTCGTATTGCTCGAAAGGAGACCAAGAAGATAAAGACGCGGTAGACCCAAGAATACAATAGAAGAAGCTATCCCAAGAAATACACTAGAATAAGACTCTGCGCCAAAAAGGTTTAGACAGAAGACTGAAGAAAAGGGAAGCTCGAATTCGCTAAAGGCAAAGAAAAGGTCTCAGGATCAGAGGCACACAAGACAGAGAATGTTCGCAAAAGATACGGAAGGAAACTGAAAGAAGTGGAAGAAATGAGCGCGAAAACCGAAGAGTCATCATTATCACAAGACACACACACATAAGGACGCCTAATTAAGCCCTAACTAACCCAAATTTCGCTGCATACACGTGGGAATTGCAACTGGCGCGAGAACGTTACGCCCTTGCCCACGTACAATCGTACAACAAGGGCTGCAACCGGAGAGGGTTTAAAAATAAGGCTCATTAAGCCCACTCCCGCCGCACCCAAGAAAGAGCCCGCCCAACGAAACACACAAGCCCACCCCTAAACCCCAAAGGAGCAGGCTTGCCCATCGAAGCCTTCCACCCTTTCACGCCGCATCTTCGTGCCTTTGGTGCCAACCTAGAATGAAGGTCCAATCCGCTCGGCTCGAAGGCCGATTATGGAAAGTCTCCCAAAGATAAGGGAAATAGAATATATTATCCTACAAACCCAACCAAATCTCATCAATAAGGAAAGAAAAATAATAACAGGTCATCATCAAACCAGATCCCCAATAAGAAAGGGAGATTATCCCGAATAAACTGCTCTTTCTATATCCATTACCAAATCCGATATCGATAATAACAAAAAATATCCCAACCAGGGAACGAATCCTAGTCATCATCCAACTGGAAGGACATCCACTATAAATACAAGACCACCCCATCGGTGAAAGGTACGCAAACTCATACGCTAACACACGCAACACATTCGCCCTCTAAGCAGTCTATCTTTTCTCTCATAAAGGAATTGACTTAGGCATCGGAGCGGCTACGGGCGAAGCCCACGCCGACCCTTCTTCTTTCTTGTTCTTTTTGCAGAGAAGAGCCAATGCCACAGAGACTGTATCAAAGATTGCAAATGGATCCTTCTTCAATTCCCCGATGATTCGCAGTCCGCAGACCACCAAAGATCAACCTGTGTCCGCCTAACGACTTCAACACGCTCCAAATTTCGCTCGTTGAAAAAGGCATCATCAACACTATTCAGCCTTTGTCAACCGGAATAATAGTTGACATTTAAATTCTTTGGTGACAAATGTAATTTATTTGAACCTCAGCCTCTAGGGGTTTCGGTTAGAGGTTACTAGTACTAGTAATGTTTGGTTTAGTCCTCCTTAAAATGAATAATTTGTGGCTAGTCACTCATTTGAAAGTCTCACATGCCTAGGCACCATTTGATATTTGATGACCAGAAAAAAATATATTTAAAATGTATTTGATTTTGGACTTTGATATGAAATCGTTTGAATCAAAATTTGATATGAAATTGTTTCGATCACATTTGATATGAAATTGATTTGAAATGGATTTGAAAATGTTTTGAAAGAAAATTTTGAATGTTCCAGTTTATTTTTGAATCGAAAGTTATGATGAAAAACATCTCCTATTTGTTATATGATTGAAAAATTTTTGACCCATGAAATTGTATTAGTATTTCTTATTGAGCTTTAAGTTCATTCCCATTCGTTGACATCTTTTTAGGTATATTTAATTCGATGAGGAGAGATCGACTAGGATAGGGATACGTCATCATTAGGATTTGATTAAAATTTTATATTGAACCGTGTTGAACTAATAAGTTCATGTTTATATGGAATGTTTGGTTTTGGAAGTTAATTGAGAAAGTCGCTTAGATAATAACACTCGTTTTTTTATTAGTTCAAAGTTGGGTTTGGGAGATTCTAAATATTGTTATATTTTGAACAACTTTATTTGAGATTTAAAGATTTAGAAATAATTTTTTTGTCGGCATGAAATTTAGAATTTGGAGAATTTATGAATTTAAAAAATTGTGCATTTGCTCTAAATAAGTGTTTGGTAATTGGAAAAAATATAGTTCCAAGAAAGAAAGGTTTGTGTCACTTTGAGCCTTTGGGCTTGAGGTGTGAAATGAGAGTTATGCTTCTGGACCAAGTTTCGGGCGTGACATAACTTGTTTTTAAAAATAATTTCTTGGTTTTTTAATGACATTTCAAAATCATTTTATATAATTTAAATAAAATTTAATTCTTAAAAATAAAAAATAATTTGGTAATTATAAATAGATAAAGTAAATAAATAGCTTATAATAAAACGGAAAAAATCATAACTTATATCTTCTTTTAAAGGATATACTAATTGCTATTTGTTCCGAAAAAAATACAAATGTAAAAATCAATGTGAATTTTGTAATTAAAGTGAATAATAATAGATTTTTAGTGAAGTTTTATTTTAAATGAATGATGAATAAGGTTTAATTTTTTAAAGATATAAACGAGTAAAAAAATTCATTTTATGAATACATTTAGTACTAAATTAGGAATATAATATTTTGTAATATTTTGCTTTGATCTATAGTTAATTGTTATATCGATATTTTAAATTCAAAATTATTCTTAAAAATGAGGGAAAATAACAAAAAAAAAAAAAAAGAACTTTGATTTTAATTGTAGATGTAGCCTCGGACTTCCCGAACCCAATTTCAAACTTAGACACCTAATGAAATGGCATCCGATGTGGCAACTTAAGTTTGGTCATTAGCAAAATTAATCCAAACTTCTTCAAGTAATGAAAAAAAACCTAACTTTAATTTCCCTTGGTCCCTAACTTCCCGTCGACCTTTCTCTTTGTCGTCGTCAATGCGTCTTCTTCTGATGCAATTGAAGCGAAAATCCCTCAATCAGTAAATATAAAAAATATATTCTCTCTCTCTCCATGTCTTCTTCTCTGGGTAATGAAAAAAAAACCCTAACTTTGGTTTCCCTTGCCCCCAACTTTCCATCAACATTTTTCTTCGTCATTGCTAATACATCTTCTTCCTATGCAATCGAAGCGAAAATCACTCCGTTAGTAAATATAAAAAATATATTTCTTTCCTTGTCTCTCTCTCTCTTAATGTCTTATCCTTCATCTCCATATTAAATATCAACAATATTTCTCTCTCTCTCTCCCCCCCCCTAAATTTCCCTTATTTTTTTTTCTTTTTCTTCATCTTCTTAGTTGAATTGATTGTTTTGTTCGCTATCTATTGATGCAAGCTACGTGATTTAGATTTTTCGCGCTGCTTGCTTGATCGAAGTTTTAGAGCATGAACTGGTATGGTCAGAATCATGCTCGACTACGAGCTCTAGTGGTGCATGGAAGGCCGAAGATGTGGTCCTAGAAAGAGAGAGAGAGAATAAGAAATGGGAGAAATAGGAGTATTAGGATATCACCCTGAGAGCCAAATTATAAGCACCCACATTCCCTTTCAGTTTTCCATTTTCCCTCATCCACTCAAAAAATCTCATGGTCTTGCTATCACTAGACCTCTAAATCCTTCAAGATGGCATTACAGCGCTCAACGCTCAACCTGACACCATACCATATTCATTCACATATCTAATTCACCATCAAAATGTTTCACATAAATTTTCTTCAGGTCCATTATCAACTTTGCAGATTCCTCAATTTTGAATTTGGGTCTTTTCTATTTACTCTCTTCACACCCTGAAACCTCCTCCATATGTCATTTCGATAATTTGAGCTTTCTAGACCACCTGAATCCTTACTCCTAGAAGTTTTTATATTCTCTGCGACGGGATTAGAATCGGGAATGTCCCAAGATTCGGCTTCTAACCGAGAAAGATTGATGGGCTTAACCCTAGCGAAAGAATCGATAATAGGAAAAGATGGGTTTGCAGAGAAATGAAACTTGTTGGAATCATAGGTATCAACAGAAACGGAAAACTTGAGAGAGGCCATAAATTAGGGTAATTCAGAAGAAATGAGAAGCAAATTCAGAAACTTAAAAGGCAATGATTTACATACCTAGGGTGTTGTTGTCAGAAGATAACAGAGGAGTGAAGCAGTGGCTGAAAATTTTCAGCCTACTCCCCACTGTCTATCTTCTCAATTTAGCAATTTAATTGGCCATTCTGGACTTCGATAGATTATCTGATGGTTGTTTAAATTATTTTTAAGTTACAAGAAGTTAAGAACCAAACGAAAAAAAAAAAAATTTGCAGTGTTCAATAAATAAGATTGTTTTCCTAAAAAAACAAATAAATAAGATTGTTTGAAAAGTGAATTTCAAAATACTTTTGAAAGATAAAAAGCAAAGGGTTTGTTTGGTTGCTATTTTCAAAAACATATTTTTGTTTTGAAAAATTAAAAAAGAAAAACCTAAAAACTTGTTTGATGTAAAAAGGGCCCCTGCTTTTTGTTCTCCTGTTTTCAGAACCTCTATTTTCAGATTACACTTTTTTTATGTTCTCTTGTTTCCAAAAACTATTTTCTAGAAGAGTTTAAAAGAACGCAAATCAAACAGCCTCTAAAAGAGAATCTTGAAAAGTAAAGAGAGAATCTTGGCATAATTTTGATTTGTTCAATTTAAAAGAGAAAAATGAATATTTAGTAAAAATCCAAAATAGACCTCTTTTTATGATTAATATCATTTAATATTAAAAAAAATTAGGTCTAAACTCTTTCATAAAATAAGCCTCGAAAACTCAAAGTCTAACAATGATTGGTATTGGAAAATATATATTTATAGATATTCCAATTATTTTAGGAAAAAAAAAAACAAAAGAGGTAAAAATTTGATGATAAATTCTTAGAATAAACAAATATGACAAGTTTGGAAGGTCAAATTTTATAAATATATGTATTTGATAAGTGATTGAGGATATATTTTTTACAAAGAGATATTTGCTATGATTTGATAATTTATTTAATATTGTGATCAAGATAAATATTGAGAGATAGTATGATATAAACTATACTATAACAATTATTTTTAGTAGAGTAGGTGAATTAATTAAGAATATAAAATAAAGAAATATTTGAAATCATATGCGAAAGGAATTCGACTTTTATAAAATTTTTGAAACTTATTAATTAAATTATTAATAGTTATGATATTTAAAATATTATTAGAATTAATATTGACATTATGACATTCCCCAGGATTCTCAAACCTATAATTTTAAGTGAATAATTAATGCTGATAGTTCATCCTATTATGCTAAAGGGCGAAATATTCCTTCGTTTCTTCGATTGATAAAAGAGATATTAATGCATATTTTCTAAAAGATAATTATTTGTTTTTACGTCATTTTTATGATGGAAAGTTTTGAACTAAATTATATATCATTTTGGTTTATGAAAAATTTTGTTTTTTATTTATTTGATTATACATGGATTAAACAGTAATTTTGTATGAAAGTACATTTGAAATTTGTTTTGTTTATGACATAAAATTTAGAAATATATGACTTGTGATTTAAATTTTTGAATGAAATATTTAACTCTAGTTAGTTTCGTCCTATCAACGGGAATAATAGTTGACACTATCCAGCCTTTGTCAACAGGAATAATAGTTGACATTTACATTCTTTACGACAAATGTACTTATTTGAACCTCGCCTTGTGAGGTTTCCGTTGTGGCGATACTAAGATTAGTAATATTTGGTTTCTCGCTCCACCTTAAGCGAATCAATTTGCTAGCTAGTCACTCATTTGAAAATTCCACATGTTTGGGCACCATTTGATATTTAATTACCAGAGAAAAATATATTTGAAATGTATTTGATTTTGGACTTTGATATGAAAGCGTTTGAATCGAAATTTGATATGAAATTGTTTGGATCGCATTTGATATAAAACTGATTTGAAATGGATTTGAGAGAGTTTTGAAAGAAAATTTTGAATGTTCCAGTTTATTTTTGAATCGAAAGTTGTGATGAAAAACATATCCTATTTGTTATATGATTGAAAATTTTTTGATCCATGAAATTGTATTAGTATTTCTTATTGAGCTTTAAGTTCACTCCCATTCATTGACATCTTTTTAGGTATATTTAATTCGATGAGGAAAGATTGACTAGGATAGGGATACGTCATCATTATGATTTGATTAAAATTTAATATTAGATTGTGTTGAACTAATAAGTTTATGTTTATATGGAATGTTTGGTTTTGGAAGTTAATTGAGAAAGTCACTTGGATAATAACATTAATTTTTTTATTAGTTCAAAGTTGGATTTGGGAGATTCTAAATATTGTTATATTTTGAACAACTTTATTTGAGATTTAAAGATTTAGATGTTGGCGTGAAATTTAGAATTCGGAGAATTTATGAATTTAGAAAGTTGCGTATTTACTTTGAATAAGTGTTTGGTAATTGGAAAAATTCTAGTTCCAAGAAAAAAAGGTTTGTGTTATTTCGCACTTCAAGCCTTTGGGCTTGAGTTGTGAAATGAGAGTTATGCTCCTCGATCGAGTTTCGGGCGTGACATAACTTGTTTTTAAAAATAATTTATTGGTTTTGTAATAACATTTCAAAATCATTTTATATAATTTAATTCTTAAAAATAAAAAATAATTTGGTAATTATAAATAGATAAAGTAAATAAATAGCTTATAATAAAACGGAAAAAATCATAACTTATATCTTCTTTTAAAGGATATACTAATTGCTATTTGTTCCGAAAAAAAAAATACAAATGTAAAAATCAATGTGAATTTTGTAATTAAAGTGAATAATAGTAGATTTTTAGTGAAGCTTTATTTTAAATGAATGATGAATAAGGTTTAAATTTTTAAAGATATAAACGAGTAAAAAATTTCATTTTAGGAATAAGAATAGTACTAAATTACGAATATAATATTTTTCTTTGATCTATAGTTAATTGTTATATCGATATTTTAAATTCAAAATTATTCTTAAAAATTAGGAAAAATAACAAAAAAAAAAAAAAAAAAAGAACTTTGATTTTAATTGCAAATGTAGCCTTGGACTCTCCGAACCCAATTTCAAACTTAGACACCTAATGATATACATGTCCGATGTGGCAACTTAAGTTTGGTTATCGCCAGTAAAATTAATCCAAACTTTTCAATGAAAATCTAACTTTGATTTCCCTTGGTCCCTAACTTCCCGTCGACCTTTTTCTTTATCGATGTCAATGTGTCTTCTTCTGATGCAATCGAAGCGAAAATCCCTCAATTAGTAAATATAAAAAATATATATATTCTCTCTTTCTCTCCCTGTCTTCTTCGTACGAAAAAACCCTAACTTTGGTTTCATTTCAACTTTCCATCAACCTTTCTTCTGCCGCTGCTAATACATCTTCTTCCTATGCAATCGTTTAAAATCGCCTACCAATAAATATCAAAAATATATTTCTCTCTTTCTCTCTCTCTCTCAATGTCTTATCCTTCATCTCCATATTAAATATCAACACATTATACTTCTCCCTAAATTTCCTCTTTTATTTTTTTCTTCTTCTTCATCTTCTTAGTTGAATTGGTTGTTTTGTTCGCTATCCATTGATGCAAGTTTTTGTTACGCGATTTAGATTTTTGGGTGTGTTTTGTGGTTTTGGATCGAAGATTTAGAGCATGAATCTAGGTGGGGCTGGCCTGATCCATGTCGACTACGAGCTGAGCGGTGCATGGAAGGTCAAGATGTGGGCCTTCTAGAAAGAGAGAGAGAGAGAGAGAGATTAAGAAATGGGAGAAATAGGAGTATTAGGATATCACTATGTATAGAAGATGGTGTCTTTTATAGGCTTCCAATTGACCTTCCATTATTCATTCTTAAATATGATTAATGAAGGTTCATGCATCTTAATTCATTAATTAATTAAATGAATTTCAATGTGGTCATCCATGATAGGCGTTCTTGGCGTAGCACCAAAGACTTGTTAGTCCACGACGTCGGTGCCAAAAAACTTGATAGGCTTTTGCATGATGTGCAATTAAAATATGTGAAAAAGTATGTAATTAATGTCTATTTGCACAAGTATACGTTGTCAAGTAATATAGTGTACCGAGCGTACAAAGATTGATCCACAAGGAAGAACGAGATGCGAAGTATCAAAATTGGGCTACCTCTGTGACGCCCCAAAACCGGGGTGTCCGTTGACTACCCGTCAGCTTACGGAATGAATGTCGGGTGATCCGATGATGAGCTTAAAAGTCATATATTTTTAGTCCATTTTTCTGTTGATTCTAATGCAAAAAGGAATAATTAAGATGCAGAAATATGAAGAAACTCACCAAATTTGTTATTTGCAGGAAGTATAAAAGAGTTAAGAAAATGCAAAGTGGGAAAATGCAAGAATCATGAGAAATGCCAGAAAATGCTAGGGCAAATGAAAGCAAATCAAGCAATTAATGGCCAGCTGGGGTTTACACACCCAATGGCGAGGTCGCGACATCAGGATTTTGAAGGAAATTCATGCGTGTCGCGCATGTGGATCACAAGATAGGCAGCTGAGGATTGAGCGGAAACATATGAAGTGATGTCGCTGGCTGCGATGGAGGTCGTGGACAAGAGAATCGACACTTGAAGCTATGACATGCTCAGCGACGAAACAGTTAATCAAGCTGTCGCGATAAGACTAAGTCGCGACACCGAAGGCAACAAGTGAGGCCTCCAAAGACATAAGCTCATGTCGCAATGCGATATCGGATCGCATGAGACTTGATCGCTTGAAAGTCAGAAAGAATCGGAATCAGTTGTCGCGACAGGAAATCGAGGTCGCTACATCGTGAACCCCGCGAAGCCCGTGAGACTAAAGCCGATGTCGCTGACAAGATCGGCGTCGCGACACTACGAAAGACCGGGGCTTCAAAGCCGCAGAGCCATGAAGTGATGTCAGCGATTAAGATGTATGTCGACATCGTGAACGGTAACAGCTGAGACCTGTGGAGTCAAGGAGATGATGTCGCTGACAAGCGGATTGATTTCGGCCAACAGAAACTATCAAGTGAAAACCGGCAGAAGTCATAAGCCGATGTCGCGACAAGAGATTGATGTCACACATCAAGGGCACCGCGCGGGAAAGATACAAGGGCGACAAGATTGGAAGCATGCAAAGGATAAGTCATGTCACAACAGGTTGTTGCGCGGCATAAGAAAACCCGCTTGAAATTTACAAGATCAGAGTCACTGGCCGCTGACAACATATTGATGTCGCGACATCATGAGAAACCAGTTGAAACCTGCAGAAGGTTGTCGCCGCCGCGACAAGATTGATGTCGACATCCAAGACAAAGTTGAATGTCGCATAATTGGGTCGACGCCGCTGACAACATATTGATGTCGCGACATCATGAGAAACCAGTTGAAACCTGCAGAAGCTTAAGCTTACGTCGCGACACGAGATTTATTTCGCGACATCAAGAACCATCAGATGAAAGCTGAAGAGAAATGAACTGCAAGCCATAAGTTGATGTTGCGACAAGAGACCGAGGTCGCTGGCATCGGGCGATTCCGCCTGAGTCGGTTCATTTAGTTGATGTCACGACAAGAGATTAACGCCGCGACACCGTGAGCAAATCCATGTGAAGCCCGGTGAGAAGACGTGAGCTGATGTCGCGACAAGAGATCGGTCACACATTACATCACACTGACAGAGACCAGGTCAAGACACGAATAGAGCACAAGTTGATGTCAAGGACGTGAGATCGATGTCGCGACATGGACGATGTCACAAGATTTGAAGTCACGACTGAATAGTGAATACGTCAACTAACTTTGAATCCACAAAGACTCGCATTGGAATTAGGGGCCCAATTGAAAAACTCCTATAACACGCCAGCCTATCCAAAAGAGGAAAGCAAACATGTGATGTACGAGAGAACTGGATAAAATGGGCTATTCATTTTCGGTTTTTAGTTTTTTTCTTTTCTTTATTTTCTTCAATGTTGATAATAGAGATTAAATTAGATTTATCGCTCTAGTTTTCGCTTATTTTCCGGAATTGATGTATCGTTGAGCTGAAGTCAATGCATAATTCAATTCTTTTCAAATTACTACCTGAAAGTTGAAGTTCGCATAAATTTCGAATTCGCTTTTCCAAGCCAATGCAACTATTCTTATGATCAGAGGAATGTCGTAGAGGCTTAATTTGGTAATTGAGGAACCCAGCTTCTATTTAGTAAATGTTATAGTCGACTATCTTTCCCGTAGTCGCTTCAAAGCAGCCTAGAATTTCGCCTTTGTGAATTTACTGGGTTCGGGTTTAATGTTTTGATCCGAATACGCCCTTATACCCGCTTAAGATTTGTTTATTTGCCTGATTTCAAGGAGGTCCAGTGACACAGAAGACATTCCCGAGTTATGAACATTTCTTTTCAAGGTATATTAACCCGCTATTTGAGATCCGCGAGCTTTGTGTTTACTTAGATAAACTTTCACGAAATCAAGACTGAGTTGAATCAGTTATCAATTTAAACAAGCAAAGAGTCTACCTCAATTCGATAGTGATAATCCCGTGTTAGCCGAGATCTAATCAAGGAGAAAGTGATCTATTCTAATTTTGAGGAAGAGTAACTGAAGGTATATCCTGCTTGGACCGATAACTTGGGAGCTAAGGTTTACAAATCAGAAACGGGTATGAAGTATTGCAAAAGAAAATATCCAGATTAAGGAAACCCCTTTAAAAGTAGTTATCTCATTCCCCGTGATTCGAGAATCGTGTCAAAATTAGATGATGAAATGTGGAGTGTGGAGAAATCCAGTCGTGACCGCTAAATGCTCGACGCATTCTAATATTCTTAAATGATCAAGAAAATTTTATCGTGATAATTCAGAATTGATACTTCATTATAACAAAGACTTTGATGGATATCCAAAGATAACTATTCAATTTCCATTTATTTTCCTAACTATTAATTATTTTACCTTATATTCCGCTTTATTTGTTCATTCGTTATTTTCCTTTTTGTTTCCCCGTTTAATTTTCCGTAAGCAAAGACTTTAATGCTTGATCCTACTATCATTTTGTGGTCCTGTATAGTATGAAACTGAGTAGTCGTGGTAGTTGATTTAAAATCTTTGAGATCTCTCGGTGGGATCGATATCCGGACTTAAATCCATTTTTTATTTGTCGACTCCGTGCACTTGCGTAATACGACTAAAACCAAACTTTGAAAAATGGATTACTTCAGGAGATTTTTGGTTTATATAGTATAATATTATCAACAAGTTTATGGCAAGGTTGCCGGGACGGATAATAGTTCTTGCAATTTTATATAAACTTGTGTATATGTCATTTGGTCTCATGCAACAAGCTTTATGGCATCGTCGCCAGGGATTAGTTAATAGTCCTTTGGCACTGATGTGATATATTAGTACATGTATTTTGGTCTATCAACAAGTTTTATGGCGCCGTTGCCGGGGATTAGACAATAGTCCTTTGGTAATAGTGTCATAAATTTGTATACATCATTTGGTCTTCTTTACAAGTTTTATGGCGCCGTTGCCGGGGATCGAAAGAATTTAATAAATCAATATTCAGATGAAAGAAGGAAATACTAATTTGGACATTTTACTTGATAAAAAACAAAAATAGATTTTCAAGCAAAGGGTTCATTTTTTACTAACCTTTAATCGAAACACATTGCATATTTTTGTTGATTTGACTAATCCTATTAATGGGAGTGTGTTTTGCTTTCTAAAACTTTGACGATAGGAAGGTAACTCCGATCCGATTCCACTGATAATCAAATAGGAGAAACACTTCGCAGCCTGAGAAAGACAAGGAGCGTAAACACCACCATGGCATGGAAAGATGTGGATCGTAATGAAGCACATAGAGAAGTAGCTGTGGAAGGCCTCCAATCACCGATACTATGGAGGAATTTGGAAGCCCATTATGATGAGTACTCAGAATCGCACAGCCCGCTATCATGCCAACAACTTTGAATAAACTAGCACTAATTACAATGGTGCAAAGAACACCCAAGCATCGGTCATCCCACTCAAGATCC
This sequence comes from Tetrastigma voinierianum, assembly GCA_016808115.1. Taxonomy (NCBI): domain Eukaryota; kingdom Viridiplantae; phylum Streptophyta; class Magnoliopsida; order Vitales; family Vitaceae; genus Tetrastigma; species Tetrastigma voinierianum. Next base: position 674,480 of record JAEQBH010001916.1, on the reverse strand, counting down.
TAATGAACACTCGGGAGATTTCTCAGATGGCAAACACGCTTGTCGAATGGGGCGAGACCGTATTATCAAGTTACATCTATTCCCATTCTCTAAGAGATACAAAGCAGCCACATGGTATGAATCTTTACCATATGGTTCGTTGATACTTGGGAGGAGCCGGCAGAGGCCTATTTGGGGCGCATTCTTCCCCCACTCACCTCGAAAGGAGGAGGGAAATCATCTTTTTCAAACAGGGGGAAGATGAGAGCCTATATGCGGCCCGGGAGATTCAAACGGTTGTCGAAGATGTCCAATGTATGGGAGGACTAAGACTCGGGATGGACATCGTATATCATGCTTTGAATGATATATCAAAGGGAATCATTGATGCTTCATGTTATGGAGCATTCAAGCGAAAAAGTGTCAAGAAAGAGAGCCGATAGAAGATCCGGGAGGGTCAGTAATATGAAAACTCCTCCGAAGTTTTCAAAAGGAGCAAGAGGAAAAGGGATCATGGAGCTGAGCAAGATGAATGCTACGGAGGCCAAGTCGATGCTATTATGCATCGAATGACAAACAAGAGGAGGCCGCACACCGTCCATGAAGTAGGAGCAGCTTTGAAAAGAGTTGTTAAGAGGAAGTGTCGAGAAAGCCACGAAGAACAGCTTCTATGATGCCGAGGAGTGTAAACTACTTAGGGTGAGCAGAAGTACTATTTCAAACCCAATCCTAACCTTCCAAAGACATTATCACCCAAAGACTGTGAAACCATGAGAACTTCTCGCATATGGAGGGGCTTCTCAAGGCCTACATGTGACGTAACCTCAACAAGGGTATCAACAACCACTCAAGGTTCCAAAGAAAGATCAGCAAAGCAAGGAATGAGCACAGAATGGAATACTGTGGTCGAGGAGGGCCCAATCTTTTGAAGAATGTATGTCGCATTTCATGGGGATAATAAGAAGCCAAGCCAATCCTCCATGAAAGCAAAAAGCTCACAGAGCTGAAGCAACTCGCTACCACTCTCAAATTTTTAACACCACAAATGCATCCTTGAAGAACCCGGAGACACTGCAGGGGCAACCGCCCTAACCTCGCAGTCGTAGAGAAAAGATGCCTTCCCAAGTGACAATACAAAGAAGAACTAAAAGACTGCACGGCCGTGCGTACCGCGAGCCAGGAAGGAAATAGGAAAAAGATGAAAGAAAAAGATGACAGCAACAAAGAAGGAGCAAGCCCAGAAAAGGAAGAAACACTGGAGAAAGAAACGTAAGGAGGTGACAGGAAGAACATCCATGATTAAAGCTCGCATCCCATTTACGTAGACCCGCAGAACTAAGATAGAGGAGCAGTTTGCAAGGTTCTTGAAAACTTTCCAGAAGCTGGAGATCAGTATGCCTTTTACTGAAGTGGTGACTCAGATGCCACTCTATGCAAAATTTCTGAAGGACATACTGAGCAAGAAAAGAAAAATAGTAGAAGAAGGAATAGTGAATCTCACTACCACTTGTAGTGCAGTAATCAGAAAAGAACTGCCAGTAAAGATGAAGGACCCAGGGAGTTTCACACCCCTTGTATTGTTGAGGAATTGAATTCCAAGAAGCTCGTGACTCGTGAGCTTAAAAATAATTTGATGTTTCTTTCTGTTGCTAAGAAACTAAGTTTGGGGGAGCTTACTCTGGCCAACCGTACTTCAAACGGTGCATGTGACGATGGTAAAACTCAAGGAGTCAATACATGTACTGGTCACCGTTGGGAAGTTTGTTTTCCTGTGAGACTTCATCATTCGACATGGAAGAAGATTCACAGCACTTCGCTATTGGGAAGACCATTCCTAGCTAATGGTTTCTGACACATGCGTGAGTTCTTATCTTCGAGGGTCGAGAAGAAACTCACGATTTAACTTGGATCAAAAGTATGCAAAATATAGACAGAGACAAAGAAGGATGCAATGTAGCTGATTTTGTCTATACTTCCAACCCCGATGTGTTAACACTGATTGTAATACTCCAGTTTTTATCAATGAAAAAGAGATGAATTCCCAGTATACTGAAGATGTCTATTCTGAATTTCCATACAGCAGCTTTCATTTTATAGAAACTGTGTTGAGCCTGAAGCAAAATAGAAACGACAATGGGGAAAATAGTGAAAAAGAGGAAATTCATCAAGAAACCAGTGCAGAAGGGCTAGTTTTGAAAGAGTTGCCATGTCATTTAAAGTATGCTTACTTAGAATTACCAAAGAAAAACTAAAGGATCATTTCCACCGCACTCGCTGATGCCGAGGAACAAAGATTGCTGAAAATATTAAGGAAGCATAAGGAATCGCTTAGCCCGGTCCATCAAGAGTCGGGCGGTATCACCACACTTGCATGCATAAGATCTCTACTAGAAGAGACTTCAAAACCATCCGTGTAACACCAGAGAGATCGAACTGATGAAGGAAGTAGTCGGAAGGAGGTACTCAAATTGTCGAATGCCGGGGTTTTATCAATGCTATTTCGTATAAATTTCGCGAGCCCAAATTCCATGTGGTTCCAAAGAAAGCGGGGTTTATCAGATCGAAAATGAAAAACGAATTGATTCCACAAGAACAGCGGACGTGGATGGAGGGTATGTATTGATTAATGTGAAGTTGAATACAAAGAAACTTAAAAGATCATTTCCCTTGCCTTTCATATCGATCGACAAGTTGACAAAGAAGGTGACACCCTACCTCCTTTGTTTTCCTGGATGGGTATTCAGGATACAATCAGATTGCTATTGCACCTGAGGATCAAGAGAAGACCACATTCATGCCCCATGGTACCTTTGCTCTTCGTAAGGATGCCATTCGCTATGTAATGCCCGCCCACATCTGCAGGGTGTATGATGTCTATATTTCGTGACGGTTGGTTAAGTGATGGAAATTTTCACGGATGACTTCACTGTATGATCCGCTTTGATCTATGTTTAAACAACTAGAAACAAGACTTCAAAGATGCCAAGACAAACAACTAGCACCGAATTGGGAAAAAGCCATTTTATGGTGACAAGAAGGTATTGTTCTTGCATAAAATTTCTCAAGCATCGACTACAGAAGTTGACCAATCCAAGGTATCCATTATCAAAACTCTTGCACCACCTACCACAGAGAAAGGAGTAAGAAGCTTCTTGGGGCATGCTGGATTTTACAGGAGATTCATCAAAGACTTTTCAAAAATAGCCAGACCACTATGCAGATTATCGGAAAAAGAAACAAGGTTCAATTTGATGACTCTCGCAAGGATGCTTTCAAGAAATCAAGATCGGGACAGTACAAGCACCTATAATGGCTGCACCGCACGGGATCAGGATTTGAAATAATGTGTGATGCCGCGATTTTGCCATGGGAGCCAGGTTTGGGGCAAAGAAAAGAGAAGTATTCAAAATATATACTACGCTAGTAAGACCTTCATAATGCTATAATCCACTCAACAATTGAAAAGCAGATTTTAGCCATAGTATTTGCTTGTGAAAAATTTAGGCAATACATTTTAGGATCCCATGGTAATTCACATCGATCATGCAAGAATCAAGTACTTAATGTCGTAGTACAGTTAAGCTAAGATTGATATGTGGGCGCCGGGTTGGTTGCAGAGTTTGATTTGGGAAATCAAGGATAAAAGGGATGTGACAATGTGATAGCTGATCACTTGTCAAGAGAAAGAAGCAAAGTTGATGAAGAAGAAAACGTGATGTTAATAGAGAACTTCCCGTGATGAGTTAACCTGCTTTGCTCTCTTACAACTTCCATGGTATGGTCGACATTGTGAATTATCCGTCAGGAGTAATGCCTGTAATTCAACTACCAAATGTAAGAGGAAACTCGAACCGACAAACAGTGTATTATATTTGGATGACCCGCTATTATTCAAAAGAGGTGCGGACATGATAATAAGAAGATGTGTGCCAGAAGGTGAATAAGGCAACATTTTAAATGAATGCCATGCATCACCATACGGGGACACTTCTTCGAGAAAGAATGTACTTCACAAGATACTCCAATCAGATTTTATTGGCCCACTATCTTCTCAGAGATTGTGCGAGTGGGTTAAATTGTGTGATAGATGCCAAAGGATTGGAAATATCACAAAGAGGACGAAATACCCTAAAAGGTATTATGGTGATACAAATTTTTGATGTTGGGAATAGATTTATGGGACCTTTTCCTTAATTCATCATTTGGAAACCTATACATACTGCTAGCAGTAGATTACAAGCCTAAAATGGGTGGAAGCAAGGGCTTGTCCAAGGAATGATGCTAATACGCTTGTGAGTTTCTGCAAAGGAATATTTTGAGCAGATTTGAACCCCAGAACCATCATTAGTGATGGGGGAACCCATTTTGCAAACAAAATATTTGCAAAACTCATGAGCAGGTATGGGATCAAGCATGTAATGAGTTTAGCTTATCATCCCCAGACCAATGAACAAGCAGAAATTTCCAAAAGAATTCTTGAAAAGACTGTGAGCTCAAGCAGGAAGGATTGGTCTTCCAAACTTGATGACGACTTCTGGGCTTACAGATCGCATACAAAACCCCATTGAATGTCCCCATACAGAGTTGTTTTTGGCAAACCATGTCATCTACCTCTTGAATTAGAATACAAGGCAATGTGGGCCATCAAGAAGTTAAACTTCGATTTTAAGGCTGTAAGGGAAGAAAGATTACTCCAACCGGCTCGACCGAAGAATCGAGAAAATGAAGCCTATGATAATGCTAGAATATACAAAGACAAGACAAAGAAATGGCATGATCAGAGAATTTTGAGAAAGAGTTCAGAACAGGGGAACAGTTCATTGCTAATTTTAGATCGAAATTGTTTCAGGAAATTAAAATCCACTGAGCTGGCCATACACGCGGGTGCTCGGGTACTACATTTGAGCAAAGGATAATCAAGACTGATAATGGGGAAGAATTCAAGGTCAATGGACAGAGGTTAAAGCACTATTTAACCAGGGAAGAGGGAAATGAAGAACTCCAACTGGTTCTTGAGGAAAAAGAAGAAGTACCACAACAAAGAAGTCCAGCCTAAGGATCAAAATCGAAAGCAAAATGAACGAGGCAACCCATAAGGATTTAATTTCTGATTTTAAATTTTGAAATATTTCTTTTCTTTTAGTTGCTGAAAAATTAGGTCAGATTTGTTTTTAGAAGGATAGATTTAATTTTTTAGAAATCGATTATAGTTTAATTAGATTTTTCTTGAATATTGCAGTGATCTTCTGCAAGGTTTAAAGACATGAATAGCAAGGCAACTACAGGACACTCCAGCAACTTCTGGGCGTGAGAGTCGCAACATGAGAAAAAGGGGAGTAACCTTCTCCCTAACCCAATTCTGTAGATATACTTGAATTGATTGTTAAATCTTTGCTTAAAGATGCCTGAAGAGATATCTAAAGGGGTTAGGAACAATAAGAGAATTCAAAGTTTTTGAAATCATTGAGTTAAGGGCTTAAGGCGCGACAGAAAGGTTATGTCGCGACATAAGTGATGTCGCGATAAAACATTTATGTCGTGACCTGTTCTGAAAGGGCAACTTGTGAGTATTGAAGGAAGAAGGTATATGTCGCGACACCACTATGAAGTCGCGACAGAGAATTAAGTTTCAAAATGAAGAAGGATGTCGCCACATCAAACAATTCCTAGAAAACTTTGTATTGTCGCGACATCCTAGGTATGTCGCGACATAAAGTGCGACAAGTGCCAATTATTCACTCTAAAAAGCCCTAAATTCAATGATCTCAAATAAAAAGAGGCGGAATTGAAGTCGCGACAAGTTTTTAATGAAGTAATAATTAGCCCACAAACATTGATTGAATTGTAAATCGTTGAAACTTTTTATCATTCATTCCACACCACATAGCTATTCACCTTCTTCCTCCTACTGAATCTCAACCCCTGAAAACCCTAGCTTTCCAAACCTTCTGAAAAGTTTGTCTTCCGTTTCCAATGGCTGAAATTCCCACCCTAGTCCCTAACCTAGACGAGATTATGAGGGAACATGAACAACCGGAAGAAGAAACTCGCCAAGAAGAACGGTTAGATGAGATTCGTCAGGAAGAACAAGCAGGAGAGGTGCCATCAGAAACACCCGAAGCTCCGACAACTTCTCAAGAAAGAGCAGAAAAGGGAAAGGGAAAGGTGAGAGAAGAAGAAGAAGTAGAAGATTTCGTGTCAGACGAAGCGTACTCCCAGTGGAAGAAATATTATGCTAACAAGGGGTTTGTCGCAGAGAGGAGATCTAAAATCCTCATACTCTTTCAAGGATGATAGAAATTGTGAGAGGGGATGGGAGAGTCTCTCACAAGACACCAAAAAAGGTGGTATATAGCACCGGTAAGAGAGTTTTATTCGAATTTGGTAGGAAGGGAAGGGATGGAGCAAAGGTTAGAGGAGTCCGGGTTTCATATGAAGTCGACGCGATCAACGAAGTCACGCATGGCAAGGCACAAGCATGGTTCCAAATTCTAAGAAATCGTTGAAAACCATTTTGGAAAATGCCAAGAAGCTCACTAATGGTAAGGTGCAGAAACCAAGAAGAAGGAAGGCCAGAACACTGGAATGTGGGAAGCCCCACCGAGGAAGCGAAGGTATGGTTTTATTTCCTGGCTTCTGTTTTGGTCCCAACAAAACATGTGTGCACAGTGAGAGAACAAGAAGCTGTGTTGCTATATGCCATACTCAAAGGGTACAAGATCAATATAGGAGTGGTCATAGAGAATTCTATCATGAGGTATCATGAAGGGAACAAAAGAGGTCTGATTCCTCACCCAGCAACAATCACCGTCGGCGTTCAAGGCCGGGTGAAAGGAATTGGGAATCGTAAGAAGACCTGTAGCTTCACCACTCCTTTTCCTCGATGTGAGTCAGCAAAGGACCAAGAAACCAGAAGAAAAAGGGGAGGCCGGTAAAGAATGAGAGATGAAGCCTGTCAAGAACTTAAAAGGAGACTCAGGGGTTGCCGATCAAGGAGCAGAGCACCTAGAAAACTCACCGACAACAATGATTACATGTTCATGCACAGCGTAAGGTGATGAAGGCATTCAATAGACTTCTCCATCCCCTTAGCGTCCCTCCCGTGCGTAACGTAAACCTAACATGGAGAAAGTTCAAGTGGGAGCACAAGAGAACAGCTCGACATCGAAGCTCAATGCTAAGTAAGAGAATGGATGAAAAGAGAAGGAGTTGGAAACTACAAAGAGGAATTCGTAGAAAGCATTTATGAAAAAGAATTGAAAAGAAGAGACCAAAGAGTGGAGGAAGAGCCAACAGAAAGAAAAGGAGCATGAGAGGTGAGCTACAAACGAAGAGAACAAAGAAGGGGGAGAAGAGCAAATCGTAAAAGAGGAACAGATAGGGAAAAATTTTGGCATAAAGAAGGGGAAGAGTTTAAGAAAGAAATGAAGGAAAGAGATCAATCTGTTACGTAAACTCAAACTGGCCATGAAGCTTTTATAACAAACCAAGCTTGAGCGTGATTCTCAACTCTTAAACCGATAAAGAAAAGAGATACAGAGCAGAAGCCAAAATCGGGGAGCAAATCAAAGGATCAAGTTTTTGCACAAGTTCCCATGTATGATTTTGAGAAGAAATCGATGATGTGAGATAAGAAGCAGAAGATACAGAATCTCATGTGCAAAAAGAATGGTCGGAAACTTAGATCTGATTAACAACAATCTTGCCAAATTCCTAGAGGTTATGACTGAAATGGAGAATACAATGAATGGCTTGGGAAAGAGGCAGGATGAGTTGAACAAAAAGGTTGATCTCTCTAATGAGATTTTCATTGAAGAACAAGTGGAGAAGGAAACCAAGAAGAGAAATGAAATTCAATTCCCAAATTCATTTAGGTACACTAGACCTAGATCCTCCCAACATCTTTTAATTCCCGGCTATTTCAAAAGAAAAAAATATCTTCTCCCCGCCTAACTTTCATTGGCCAACCTTATCCCATATCAGGTATCCAACTATCAGAATGGAATCGAAATAAAATGAGTAATTTGAATTGAATTGTTGTGTGCTATTTGAACTGTCGTGCAATGTTGTGTTGTTTTGAGTTGCATAGTTGGGGAAATAAAAGTAGGAATTAGTTCCGTAATAAAACCGAGATGTCATGAGCTAAATCTTGAATGTAGCGTTTAGGATTAAGAATAAGCTAAAATGTAGAAAATTCAGGTATCGCGGCAGAATACAATGATTGAAACACAAGGTGCAAAAGCTACTAAATCTAACCGATAAGTCCGCACTGAGGACAAGAATACAATAAGGAACAAAACATATTTTTTGAAGCTCAGGAAGGAACAATAAGTCAAGGAACCCGTTGAATATCAATTAATTTAAATACTCATCAACAAAAAATGAGCCGCGTACTCCCTATGGTTAGTCACAATCGCTCAAACCAAATTCTAGAATTTGTTAGGATTATTGATTTGAGGCGAAATCCCAGTGATACAAACAAGAGATGATGTGCAGCCATTCGATAGTTCGAGCCATTCTAACCCATCCCTATTCGCGATGCCGATGCATATACGTAGTCTAAATTGAGCCAACAAGCTTATTTTTTCAAAAATAGACTAATGGAAACCCTTAACTCATCCTAAGAAATCAATCCTTCAAGAAAGAACCCATGATTACCCAGATTTCAAGGAGGAAGAAAGAAATGAAGTTTTGGGAGTATGTTTTTGAGGAACCTGCAAGGGAGTGAAAAAGAAAAGGCAAAAAGCAGTAAGAAAATGCAATAGAAAGAAAGCTTATAGGGATAAGTTTTATCTTGTGGCCTAACTCTCTTGAACAATTAAGTTCTTAGAGGTGTTTCAACACCTAGTACCCTAATGCCATCTGGTATGGGAGCTACTAACCCAAAGTTCGCTAAGAGTGTTAGAAAGCCTAAAAAGTTAAAACATTGCACTATCCCTGAATGGTGACAAACAAAAGAAACTTCCCTAGTGGAATTACAAGTGAGAAATAGGGGGCATACAGTTCTGAATTGAAGAAATCAAAGAGATGTCCCAAACATGAAGTTGAGGGGAGTTTATTGGAGAAACTACAAGAAAGAAAGGGCAGAAGAGAAGAGGAAAGGTTTAGGGTAATCTTAACCTTAAAATTCCTTCCATCCTACCCATTACCCAGGCCTAACAATACAAGCCCAAAAGACCTGTTTATCTTGAAGGTCGAATCACCTACATTAGTGGAGATCAATATGAAAAACAAACCTATGGAATTTGGAAATATAGAAACAATAAAAACTGTGAAGGACTTTAGGGAGTTAAATGACTCAGTATGAAAATGAGAAAGGAAAATGAATTATTATTCAACAGGATCCAATGATTGTGTTGTTTGTAAAACAATTTCAACAGTTTAGTTTTGTATATCATAAAGAGTAGAAACCAACCTTTGAATTGACTTGAAGCTAGATGTACGTAAAATAATGCATACCTTGTATTTCACTAAATCGAACGCCACCTAACAAATCGAAAATGTCCTTAAAAATTTTCCTTTTCTTTGCTTGAGGACAAACATTTTTCTTTTTTCTTTGCTTCGAGGACAAACAAAACTTTAAGCTTGGGGGAGTTTGATGAGCTTAAAAGTCATCTATTTTTAGTCCATTTTTCTGCTGATCTAACAAAAGGAATAATTAAGATGCAAATATGAAGAAACCCAACAAATTTGTTATTTGCGTGAAGTATAAAAGAAAGAAGAAAATGCAAGAATCGTATGAGTAGAAATGCGTAAAATACATAGGCGTAAATGAAAGCAATCAAGAATAATGTGCGCTGGGGTTTACACTACCACATGAGGTCGACATCGATTTTCAAGGAAATATGATGCAGTCGCGAGCAGATCGCAAGATAGCAAACGAGATCGAGCTAAACATAACATGATGTCGCTGACAAGGGACGGAGGTCGTGACGAGAATCGACTAAGCTATGACATGCTCGGCGATGAGTCGCCATCCGAAGTCACGTCGCCATTAAGATCGGTCAACATCAAGGCAACAAGCGAGGCCTCCAAAGACATGGGTTTACGTCGCTGACAAGATATCAGATCGCGACACGGTGACTTCGATCATTTGAAAGTCGTAAAGAATCAACCGTTGTTTAACGGAAATCGAGGCGAGCATCGAACTGGGCCATTTCCGCAGACTAAAAGTCATGTCACAAGAGATCGATGTCGCCGACATCACGGTAAAGACCAACGCCGCAGAGCTATGAAGTGATGTCGCTGGTCGATAATGTATGTCGCCACATCGAACCAGTCACTGACCCGTGGGAGTCATGAGATGATGTCGCGACAGCGGATTCAATGCCGCCACATCAGAACCATCAAGTGAAAACCGCAGTCGCGTCATGTCGCGATGAAGAGATCATGTCGCCATCAAGGCAACCGCGAAAGATACAAGTGGCACAAGATCAGCCACGCGCGATGTCGGCGGGTCACACAACAGCCGCGGTCGCACGATAAGAAAACCTGAAATTTACAAGAATAGAGCCGTTGTCGCGATTAAATATCATGTCGCACACGGTGAAACCAGCTGAAACCCGCAGAAGGTTGTCGACGCCGACAAGAGATTGATGCTTAGCATCCGTACATGCCTAGAACGCCGCAAGAATTGCCGACGTCATGGGCCATATTGATGTCGTTTACATCATGAGAACGCTTGAAACCCGCAGTAAGTTAAGCTTATACTGACACTGATTATTTCGGCTACATCGGGCGAACCATCGATGAGTTCAAGAGAAATGAATCAGAGTTGCCGCTGATGTTACTAGCAGAGGGTCCAGGCCTACATCAAGACTCCGCTTGAAAAGTCGTTCATTTATTATGTCACACGAGATCACGCCGAATAACTGTGATAAACTAAGGAAGCCTGTGAAGACGTGAGTCGATGTCGCGACAAGAGATCAATGTCGACATCATGAATGACCAGCTTCAAGGATGAATAGACATTAAAGTTGATGTCACGACGCGGAGATCGATGTCGCGACATGTGGATGATGTCGCGACAAGGGATTCAAGTCGCGACTGAATAAAGAACACGGGCCAACTAACTTTAGAATCCACAAAGACCGCATTGGAATTAGGGCCCAATTGAAAAACTTATAAATACGCAATTATCCGTAAGAGGAAAGCAACACAAGGATAATGCACGAGAACCGATAAATGGGGTTGCCCATTTTCTTTTATTTTTAGTTTTTTTCTTTTCTTTTTATTTTCTTCAATGTTGATAGTTAGAGACAAATTAGATTTATCGTCGGCTTTCATGATTTTCTCGAATCGATGTTATCGCTGAAATGTCAATGTGTAATTCTAAATTTTTTCGAATACTACCGAAAAAGTTGTTCGCATAAATTTCTCGAATCGCTTTTCAGCTTCAAATGCAATATTTGCGATCAGACGCCAGAGGTTTAATTTGTAATTGAGGAACCTAGCCTTCCATTTAAGAAACGTTGGCAGCTCAAATTATCTTTCCCGTAGTCAAGTCTCCAGCAGCTTGCAACTCGGCCAGAATTTACCGCCTGGTCACTGTTTTTCTGATCTCGAATGACGCCTTTATACCCGCTTGGTTACTGTCATTTCAAGAGGCCTGAGTGACACGAGAAGCATTCCGGAGTTACAACACTTTCTGAAGGTATATTGAACTCCGCTATTTGAGATCCGTTGAGCTTTAAAAGCTAATTAGATAAATCCTCCCTCCACTTTAATCAAGACTCCAGTTGAACGAGTTATCAATTTAAACGCAGAGTTCACCTCAATCTGATAGTGAGCTAATCTCAAAATAACAGGATCAATCAAGGAGGTGATCTATTCGAATTTTGAGAAGAGTAACCCGAAGTTAAAGACTCGTTTGTTCATAACTTGGAGCTTAAGGTTTATAAATCAGAAATAAAAGTGAAGGGACAAAGAAAAATATCCAGATTATGAAACCCTTTTTTAAAAGTAGTTATCTCCATTCCATTCAGAGAATCAGTCAAAATTAGATGATGAATGGAGTGGAGAAACTACCGTGACCGCTAATGCCTGGATATCTTAAACTAAATGATCAAGAAAATTTTATCAATATTAATCACAGAATTGATACTATCATACCGTAATTTCCTTGATACTCAAAGATAATCATTCAATTTCCATTTATTTTCCTAAACTATTAATTATTCTTTATTCTTTATATTCCAGCTTTATTTGTTCATTCGGGGCTGGTTTCCTTTGAGTCGCTTAATCTTCCAAAGACCTTAATGCCGGATCCTACTATCATTTCAGGGTCCAAATAGTATGGAAATCGAGTAAATGTGGTAGTTGATTTAAAATTCTCGAGACTCGTGGATCGATATCTGGACTTAAATCCATTTTATTATTTGTCGACCTGTGCACTTGCAGAATATCAGACCAAAACCAAACTTTGAAAATGATTTACTCTAGGAGATTTTTGGTTTATATAGTATAATATCAACAAGTTTTATGGCAAGGTCACGGATTAGATAATAGTTCTTCGTAATTTTGTTATAAACTCAGGTATGTCATTTGGTCTCATGCAACAAGCTTTATGGCATCGTCGCCAGGAATTAGTTAATAGTCCTTTGGCACTGATGTGATATATTAGTACATGTGTTTTGGTCTATCAACACCCGACATCTCTCACGAAATCTAGCTCCCTTCAGACGAACTCAACAAAATACAACACCTATCAAACATCAATCACATGATACAGATATGAGTAAAAAACGGCTTTCGGGTCACCATACTACAATACTATCATCAAACAACTAACTATATCCAACAGCCAAGAGAGAGTCAAAGTTTACTTATACAAACACATATTAAAATTCTAAATTCAATATATAAACATAATGATAATAAAGCACAACCCGCTTCTAATTGCCTATGATGAGCCGCCTCCCCAAAGGCCCTTATATTTCTGAAAAATATGTCTCGACAGGTGAGAGTTAATGTCAGTGGAATCACCTCTAAATGGACTACTCTCCACCTAAGCATATAATAATTAAAGAAAAACACATTCAAGTACATGCATGATCCTACTGAATGTTCACCAACAACCATACCTGAACTTGACTCACTCCCACATCGCTTAAGCACGATATGAGAAATATTTATTTTTAATAAAGATATTTTGTTATTATCAGACTAATTCCCTCCCATATATGAAAAATCACCAATGTTATATTATGGACTACTCCTCCTAAGATGGTACTAACTGGGCCGATCTCGAATGATGATATTTTATATATGGACTACCCTCCGATAATTATAATGGACGCACCCCGATAATTATTATTCTTAGTAGTCAACCCTCCGAAACTATTCTCTCAAGAATCACCTCATGGTTCAATTCTATTGTTCTGTGGTGCCTAAAGGCATATAATGGCGATGCTCATCCATTACAATTTATAAATACATGAAATTATATAATCACATATATCACAACACTAAATCACAAATAGTACGCGTAATTTCGTTAATCCACTACATCAAAATTAGTCACGTGGAGCTAATTATCAACACGAGCAGCTTGAACTCATTCAACAACGACAATTTCAATTTAAATTTGATTGTCATCGTCACATGAACGAAACCCTGGTTACTGTCACATTTTATCATCCAATCATCTACACTTTGGGAACCGCCAATTTCAGTACATTTGTTCTGGCAAATCAACACGGATTTGTTTCACAAATTTCATACTCAACAATCCAACAACCCATAAAACTGCATGGCTGCCCACATGGTTCTGTGGCATAACTGCCTCAAGTTTGAGACCATCAAACTGTATTTGGCCAACACACTAACTGGGAAATATCATAACACTGAACAAAGTAAACTATGAGATGAACCCCATCTCAGGGTTTGACTTAAACTCCCAAAACTCTTGAGTCCACTTCAGAGGGCCTCAGGCCGAGAATTTCTCTTCTGTCTTGATTAATTTAATTTATCGGATCGCCCAGAACAGAGGAGAAGTTATTATTTCATCAGAAATTACAAAATCTATTATTTAGATTTTTTTTTCTTTCCTCATTTTAACTTCTTTTTTTCAATGCATTGCAACACTATTCAACCTTTTGTCTTTGTCACAATTTTAAACAATAATCACATGTCTTCTTTCCTCAAGCTAATAATTTTACCATCTTCGCCTACCATTTCCATCCTATTTCTTCATCATGCCACTTATTACACACGAAAGATATTTATATGCGATTTAACACATCAAATATCGTTTTACAAAGACCGAAACATGACAAATAAAAACGTGCAAATTCCGACTATCTCAGAATTTGACGAAATTCGACGTGTTAGCTAGGATTCTCATGTAGACGATTCCAATCCAGTGAAACTGCTTGTCATCCGAGATCTAGAGAATAAATCTTGGATTTTCGAATTACAATTTCCATCTTTTCGCAATTGAATTTCTATTCACAACTTAATATCAACAATAATTATGATAATGAAACGAAATCTAATTTAACTATCAAATTTTAATCAGCAAATTGATCAAAAAGTGTTAAGGGTCCCAAGAGATAAATAAAGTTCTAGGGTTTTGGAAGCCAATTAGACAATCCACTTATATCTCTGGACCATAATCCTATTCGTATTGATCTTAATTTAATTACAGTTTCTCTATTACCAAGAATCACTAACTACATTAGTTTTCGCCACAAACTCCAAGCCCTAAAGGTGCTTAAAGTCCCAACCTCACACGCCATAATTATCGATGATTTCTACAACTACTAGGCTAATTAGGTTGATTCATCTCATGTTTGACTTCAACATTTTTTAAACTTTATTATACCATTCAATATTATCATTGATTTAGAAACTAATATAAAATATAAACTACTGATGAACTAATAAAGTTCAATCATATGTTAATAGAAAAGATGCATATAGCAATTATATATAAGTTTGTCTAAATACAAATCCAAAACCCTAGTTTAAATTTAGAACATAACGAAAATCTGGAACATCATAAAACTTAGGGCAAAAACCCATGACACACAGTACTATGACTTAGAAACTACATTATACTCTTCACTAAGGCTACATTTCCTCTTCTGAACTGCAGGAGATCTTCTTCCACCAATGTTTTCAATGTTAAGATTATAACCTTTGAAAGAATTCCTCTATCAACATGTTTGTAGTAGCATCTCCTCCAATTCGCCCAGCACTAGAGCCATATCACGATTCCCAACCCTGTCAGCCAACCAATTTCAGAAGCTATGTATTCCCACTTAATCTCCTTCCTGGAACTTGGAGTGTTCACCGGAGGTGGATGGTGTAGCATCTTCTATTTTCTGAAACTGCATTCAGGAGGTCACACAATCCTCTGTTACCTGGCAGTAGGAATTTTCTGGAAAATGTTTGCAATTGATTACCAGTGGGGATTCTTCCCACCAATTGATTTGAAACATAGATCCAGACCAAAGGAAAATAAGGCTAAGTGAGCTGTAGGGATCTCCTGCCTCACGGCTTGTGAGAGGTCTAGCACTGGTTGTTTGGAGCTGTCCCATTAACATGGATCCGCCCAGAAACTGTTACTAGATAAGCTAAGAGAACAGCCACCAAGTCTCCTATATCTTTTGGTATCCCTTGAAATGATTGCATGAGTAAATCAATTTAGCGAGTCAGACCTTCACAAACCCGTTCTTCTACCCTTGCTATAACTGTTGACTGTGCATCCTGATAGTACAATTTGACTGGAACTCCAGAGATGCAATCTCAGCAATTGACTTTGATTGGACGTCATCTTCACCTAGCCATCATTGCTCTCCAGCTTTGAGAAACATTTTTCTGGTACCACACTATTAAAATTGTTCAGAGCTGTCAGACAATTTCCAGCACACAGGTGGAATTGCTATCTGGGCATCCAATGTATTCATGAATTGTTTGCTTCAGAATGCCACACGCAAACTGCTTTGCGTTCTTCAAACCAGAAAGGAAATGTATCATTCATCCCATTGTTCCCAAGGTTCAAAACCTCTAATGCTTCGCAATTGGCTAGAGATTTTGGAATTTTTCCGTCTAAAAGATTCACATGTGCCCTAATTCCCCAGGTATATTGCCAATAAGCTTGTTCCTCCTCAGATTCAACACTGCAAGAGCCTCATTCTGAATCAAACATGAAGGGATTGTGCTGCTAAAAGCATTATCAGAGAGGTCAAGAACTTGCAGGTAAAACCATACTATGGCATTGATTTGGGAGGATTCCAAAATGTTTATTGTCTTGAGGGAGAAAAATAGTGTAGGAAACAAATAACTAATGTAATTTTGAAGAGGTGAACCCATGTTTGAGTAATCCACATAGCCGGGAATATAGTAAGAGGAAGGCTCCACGGAGGTGGTTGAACCGAAGGTCAAGGGTAGACAGAAAAGGAGGAAGATTGGACAAAGGTTGCTGAAATCTCACAACAGGAGAGATTCAAATGGACAAGAGAGCCATATTACCAACTTCCAAACTAACTAGGTATGCTCCCACTAATTTGGTTATCAGAAAGATCTAAATCTGTGAACCCTGAGTGGGTGCTAAGATCATGAAATGATCTGAGATTGCAAGAAGCCAATAATAACATCCTTAGATTCAACGGCAGAGGCAAAGCGGGAGTAGCAAGACCTGCATTGATGGACAAGTTGTTGTACGAAAGGCTAAGAGCGGTAAGATTTGGGGTTTGAAAGCTGTCTGTCTTAACAGTGCTATTGAATTTGTTGGAAGAAAGGGGTCTAGAAGGCAGAGACAGGAGATGAGCATATTCAGTGGCTGCCTTCCAGATTGAAAAACACTACTCCAAACCAAGGGTGTTCAATGCAGAAAGGCACTACTGAATTACTCAAGGGACCATAGAACTGTATGGAATAGTTAACATCTGTAATGATGGGGTGGAAAACAGTTGGGTGTGGGAGACTTCCATTTAGTGAATTGTTAAGTGCCAAGGACCACTAGATTCACAAGGCCATCTTGAGTGAAAAGAAGATATCGGACCACAATTATTACGAGAAAGGTCGATATGGTGAGGCTTTGACAAACTCAAAGGCGAGATTGAACCGGAAAAACTTATTATTAGAAAAAGTCCAAGTAAACCAATTGTGCAAAGTCTGCCACGTTTAGTATTGCTCCTCTGAAACACAATCCCAGATTCACAGTCAACTCCTGAGATTGCCATGAGCTGGGTACATCCTGAAAATTTTGTATTCGAGAGCACTAAGGTTTTGCAGAGATCCACCTTGAGTACTCTGGCAAAGAAACCTGAAGTAACTTGTTGTTTGACAAATCAAGAATCTGAGGTTCAAATTGAAATATCTTTCTGAAATGCTCCATTTAACCTTACAAGAACTGAGAGCTGCAATTGACCTAAATTCAAATTGCTAGAAGTCTGGAACAGGAGCAGCAGAGAAGTTGCTGCCATCCAGGCGTGGATGTGTTTCTTTGAGAGGAGACCTAAGCCAGCAGAGAAGAATCAAGAGGTCCAGAGAATAGCCATAAGCTCACACTGGAGATTAGGCACTGAAGATGATAAATTGGCACCTTATTCCTCTCAGCATATGTTACACCACAAGATAGAGTCTTCAAGCTCAGCTGTGGCCTCTGAACCACATCACTGACTTGGGCCTCTGGCAGCCAGTATAGGAAGTCCAAGGAAGTAAACAGGGTTAGAGAAATCAATTGTAACCAACCTTGTCAACCCTGAAATCTCGATTGGAATCTGCCCATAAAAATAAGCATTAGACAGATTCAGGTAAATCAAATTGCCAAGCTTACCGAATCCAGGTGGAATTTGAGAAAAGAATGCGTTGTTAGCCAGATTCAATCTCTGGAGATGTTGTAGATTGAAAAGGCTACTGGAACCATTGAACCCTCCAGAAATAAATTCGCTACTGAGATCGAGAGAGACAACATGACCAGTAGCGTCCCAGATTACACCTCCCCAAGAACAACAATGGGTGCTTTGGTTCCAGGAAACCAGTTTATTAGATGCAGCATCATTAAATTTGAGGTGCTCTTCAGTTGCAGCAACAACATCATCTCATCTTCCAGGCATACCCTCCCATCACCCAGACAGTCCCCGGATACCAAAGCAACATGGATACCGAAAAAGATTGAGCACAAAGGTAAGAAATAAAGCCATGAAAATAGCTTAATTCTCATCGGAAGCGAAAGGGGAGACACTTCCACAGAGAATCAGATTTAATATGGTTTTTGTTGACGTTTGAACAGATGATAAAAAAAAAAAAAATGGTTCCACTTATATATACATAAACAACTCAACATTCTACATAATTTTTCCTGTTCCCATTATTCGGACAAACCAATTCGATGATTTCATTATTTACCTTATCTGCTATATCTTTTTTTTATTTTTATCATGTTTGGTTGTTAGAAAATTTGAGGAAAGTGTAAGGAAAGAAAAATATAGAAGAAAATTAAAAAGAAAGAAAAAATTGAGAAAAAAATAAAAATAACATCAAAAGTCTACAGATTATTTTTATTTGCACCTTTAAACTTATTGTATTCATTTTAACAAATATTAAATAATTTCAAAATGCATTGATTTCTAACTAATTTCAATTAAAATTTATTTTCTTTAAAGATTCTCATAGAACAATCAAATACAAGAAAAATAATTTTCCTTGATATTATTTTTAATTTCTTACATTTTTACTCTTTAAGAATTGTTATATGAAAGACATCTTCATGCATGTTAAATGAACCATTGAATTTCATGCATGGTGATCAACTGAGCTATTAACGTCCTGAAAAAGGAAAATCAATTATTAGTCTGCTGCGTTTCAATTTCATGAACTTCTTAAAGCCTTTGATTTTGGTAAGAGTAGCTAGCCTTCATATTATTTACTACTATCACTGATAATCAGCATAAATGTATTATCTATCTTTTAATACCATTAATTTATTATCCTCCAAGGCTTCGGCATCGTTCATTAATTTATTTCATAGCCTTCTAGATTTCCTTTGAAACATTATATTTCAATATTTGAAATGATCCATATTATTTAAGAGACTAGGAACTATATATGAAACATATATGGAGATAACTTTGTCACAGGAAGAATATCTTCATGCATGTTAGATGAGCCATTAAGGGTGCATTTGAGAGAGTTTATTTACAGTTTATTTGTGCTTATTTTCTCAAATAAGTACTTTTAATAAAAATTATAGGTATTTAAAAAAGCTTATAAAAAATAACTTATGACTCCTATAAGCCAATTTTATCTTATTTCAATAAGATTCATGTGGTTAAGTTTATCAAAATGTTTTAAAAAGCCAACAAAGCCTAAAAATCGATCATTTTAATAACAAAACTAAGGTTTTGACAAATTATAAAAAAATAGGAAAAATTTGAAAATAGAAAAGAAATTCCAAAAATTGGTAAAATTTTTGAAAATTTTATATGTGTACAGAAATTCTTTTGAACAATAATAAAAAAATAGAAACAAATTTAAAATTTATAAAAATAGGTAAATTTTTAATTATGTAAAAATAGGGAAAAATTCTGAAATATAATTAAAAAATAGTAAAAAATTTATATTGACAATGGAAATAATGATATTGATGATTATTTTCTTAATTTAGAATTTGATGCAGATCCATAAATGTTTATTTTATTTTAAAAATTAGAATTTTTTTGATGATGAGAATCACTAGTGATGTTTGATATTATTTGCTTTATTGTATTTTATTATTAGATAAAAAAGTATAAACAATATTTAGTGAGATATATAATTTTTATTTATATTAGGTAGGGTGTGCACCACTTAAAAAAGTTCGCGCCTCAAAGCCTATAAAGGCTTTTGCGCTTTAAATAACTATGAGTTCATGGTACATTACGTTCAAATTTATAGAAAGCGTCCCAAAGATTTTAATGAAGAAAAAAATCTAGAATATTTAGTTTTTATTATCTCTTTGATGCATATGAAATAAAAGTGAAGATGAGATAATGGTTCTTTAGCTTATTTTTATACTAGAGATTAAATTTGAATGATAAATGTTTTAAGTATATAATGAATCTTTACTTTTAGTTATTTAGTTTTTTTAATTTTTAAAAATTATGACAAGTGCTTATTTATTCAAACACTTTAATTTTATAAGTGTTTGTGATAGTCTTTTCAGTAATTTCAGCTGTTATAAGTGTTTATATAATAATACATCCAAACACCTTAAAATAATATATAAGTGTTTTTTTAAATATACATCCAAATACAAATGGTTTATTGAATAAAATATTTAAGACAATCTCAATTTAAGCCTTATCCAATTTGGCTTTGACAAACGTAGTGATAACGTTAATTGCTAGTGGGAGTAATTTGTGAGGGAAAGGGTGGTGGTTCTGAAGATTATCATTTCTGATTGGCCTTTGCCCGCCAAGTCCTTGTGAAAGAGAAAGAAATTAAAACAAAGGAAGCAGGGCCCCTACCATGCTTCATCCTCTTTGACATATAAACCCAAAACCAGGCAGTTGGGAAGATAATTTCCTTCGGGTTGGCGCCTACCGACATGGAATGGAATGGAGTTCTTTATTAATTATGAATTAAGTATAATTATATTACAATAATAATTGTATAATTATACATGTTAATTATGAGATGATTTATTATTAATTGGTTATGGGCTCTTGGTTATATCTACTATCTTATTTTGATAAGCTCATTGGATCAAAACTCAAGCGTTCCCTTGGTTAAATAGAGTCTTAAAATTTCACAAGGATTTGGTAGAACAAACTTTGAGGAGAAGGAAATAATTTTTTTCAACCATAACTTTTCTTGGATCTCATCACTTGTAGATTTGGGAGACAAATTGTGGCCAATAATTCAAGATCAATGCCAGGTATATTTTTTAACACACTACGAATTGATATGCTTCTTTGTTCAATGAAGTTATTATATTATAATATATTTGTTAGGTCTCTTAATTATTGATCAAATATTTTTAGGCTCAATAAATACATTTGATTATATAAAATAATTTAACAATTGGTATTAGAGCCATATTTAATTGATTTTGAAGCTGTCAAATTTGTTTTTCTGTATTCTGGATTTTGTCCGTTTCTATTATTGATTTTGAAACCTTTGAGAATTTGTTCATATTTGATTTTCTAGAAGATCAGTCTTAAAAAAAATGGTTTATTTAACAAAGTCTTTTTCATATTCCCGATAACCAAAGAGATGCCAGTTTTTAATTCATTACTATGTAGCCATTTTTTCTCTAATCAATTCTTCAATTATTAAATAACAAGACCGGTGGAATGAATATTTTATTGAAAAATGGTGGTTGGAGAAGCACAAGGTCCACCCATTCATTCACATTCAGTTCCTTTTTTTTTTCTTATTTAAAAAAATAAATAAATAAAAGGTTGATGGTATTATTCATATTTTTATCCGATTCTAATTGTCATTAATTTCATGTTTTCCTTTTACCCAATTTTGTAAATTTTTCACTAATTTTTATTTATTGCTTTAACAACTTATGTCAGTGCTATTTATGATTATTAATAGCATCATATTATAAAAAAGATTGAATGCTTATTTTGCACTTGGGTAAAATTAATAAATATCAAATGCATTATGAATTTGTCTTTAGTGAGTTTGAGCATGTCTGATATTCTTGGAATTGATATTGCAACTGTTATTTTTCCTATATTGTACATCAATTTCACTAAGATCCATACGGATAGTGAATTTATCCTATCGATGATTTAATTATTTGATAGAATGTTTAGTTTGGTGAAGTTATCCATACGGTTGGTGAATTGATCCTACCTGTGTATGAGTATTTTAATATTCAATAGACTCTAGGATTTGATGCCTACTTTTGTGGGTAATTTGGTAAACCGAAGAATAGAACAATTTACATGTCTTTGTTTTACATGTATTTTTAACATTGCTCTATTGTTTATTCTTTAGCTTTGAGCTTTCCTTAGTTATCTGTCATCATGAAACTTAATGGGACCACTACAAGCAAACGGGTTAAATCTCTCATGATAAATTTGACAATTATGAAACTGAAGTACTTGAAAGTTGAAGCCTCCAAACCCACTGCGAGAGCTCCACAAATGAGAAAAATTTCTAGCAGGATTGAGAGGTTCCAATATACCATTCACGCTTGCAATTCTATGCAAGCGATGATAAGCAGAAGAAGTTCAACTAGTTTGGAGTAGTACGTGTACATTGGAGACGGTGCAAGAGTCCAAGTTGAGTTTCTGGGAGTTGTTAGATTGTAGCTTAGTACAAGAAATTTTTTTGAATTGCAGGATGTGGCGTACATACCCTCAATCAGGAGAAATTTGATATTAGTACCCATTTTGGATAGACTTGGATATAGTTTTCTTTTCGGAACTAGAAAAGTTAAATTGTTCCGAGATTCACTATTGATTGGCACTTAAGTACTTTATGGGAGTCTTTACAGATTAGAGTTGTCTACTTTGCCTTATGTTTATGCTACCCTTATTGTTAATACTGCTAGTAGCTTTGAACGTTTGAGATTGAATGAAAAGTCTTCTACTCTTTGGCACAATCTAGACAGAGAATGGAGAGATTAATTAAGGATGAGATTCTTCTAGATTTTGATACCTGTGTAGATTACATCAAAGGTAAACTGACAGCTAAGGTTAGGAATGCCAAGATTGATAGATGCACTTAGTTGCTTGGGGTTATTCATGTAGATATTTGTGGGCCATTCACTCATCCTACTATGGGTGGCTACAAATATTTCATCACGTTCATTGATGATTATTCTCGTTGCGGTTTTATCGAGCTCATTCATGAGAAGTCTGACTTTTTGGAGGCTTTCAAAGCTTTTAAAGCAAAAGTTGAGCTCCAACAAGGGAAGAAGATCAAAGTGGTTCATTCTGACAGAGGTGGTTAGTATTATGGTAGTTATGATGAAACGGGACGCGGACCATTTGCGAAGTACCTTCAGGAATGTGTCATTGATGCTCAGTATACATTGCCTGCATTCCTCAACAGAATGGGATTGCAGAGATGAGGAATCACACACTTCTTGATATGGTGCGATGTATGCTTGTTATTTCCTCACTACCTGAATTCTTGTGGAGGTGAAGCTTTGAAAACCGCAACTTATATTTTGAACCAAGTGCCTTGTAAGTTTGTTCCTAAGACTCCATATTAGCTATGGTCATAGAAGAAACCTAGTCTTCGTCACTTTCATGTTTGGGGCTGGAAGGTGGAATTGAGATCATACAACCTGCAATCCAAGAAACTTGATCCAAAAACCATTAGTGCGTATTTCATTGGTTATTTGTGTGGGATCAAGAGGTTTCATGTTTTATTGTTCGGTTTGACACCACCAGAGTGATTCAATGATCGAAGCTATTTATTTCGAGATGATAATCGGGTATGCTTGAAGTATCAAGAGAAATTGTGTCTAAGAACACCCAATTTTTATTCCTATGTCTATTGCTTATGCTCTGATCTCTAGCCCTATTGTTGACTAGCATCCAATAGCCACTACCGATGATGAACCAATTGAAAATGTAGATCCAATAGCCCAAAATGTAGACATTGTAGCCTTAGATGTAGTCATGGATATACCCTTGAGGAGGTTAGAGAGTGCACGTAGGCCCGCAATTTCATATCACTACATTGTCTACTTGCAAGAGCACGAGTATGATGTGGGTGATGTATCAGATCCGACTACCTACAAAGAAGCCATTGTTAGTCCTCAATCCAACTTCTTGATCGATGCAATGAAAGATGAGATGACTTCCATGTCATAGAATAAAGTGTGGAGTTTGGTAGATTTGCCAGATGGCTGCAGACCTATTGGGTGCAAGTGGGTGTTCAAGACCAAGCGCGATGCCAAGGGACACGTAGAGAGATATAAAGCAAGATTAGTGGCTAAGGGTTACAGTCAACGAGAAGGTATTGATTTTTAGGAAACATTCTCTCTAGTGTCCATTAAAGATTCTCTATTCATTATTATGGCTATAGTGGCTCATTTTGGTTTGGAGTTGCATAAGATGGATGTGAGGACATCTTTCCTGCATGGAGACTTAATTGAGGATGTTTATATGTCTCAACCTATTAGCTTCGAGGAAGTTGGTAAGGAACACATGGTTTGCAAACTCTAGAAATCCATTTATGGTTTAAATTAGGATTCTAGGCAGTGGTATCTCAAGTTTGATGAAGTTGTCACCGCCAATGGTTTTAAGGAGAACATCATTGATTAATGCATGTATATGAAGGTCAGTAGGAACAAATACATATTCTTATTTTTATATGTTGATGATATTTTGCTCACATCCAATGATACTGACCTGTTGGTTGAGGCAAAACAGTTATTGTTTAGCCATTTTGATATGAAGGATCTTGGGGAAGCATCTTATGTCTTAGGCATACAGATAATTCACGATAGACCTAATGGCATTCTGAGACTATCTCAACAGACGTATATTGAACCAACTCTAAAAAGGTTCAATATGCAATCATGTTCTTCCGATAAGACACAAATTGTAAAGGGTGATAGATTTTCCAAAGGCCAATGTTCTCAGAATGATATTGAGAGAAATAAGATGAAAGTAGTCCCTTATTCTTCAGTTATGGGCAACTTGATGTATGCTCAAGTATGCATACGCCCTACTATTGTTTTTGTTTTCGGTGTATTGGGTAGGTATTTGAGTGATCCCGGTCAAAGATATTGGAAAGCGGCTAAGAAAGTTTTGAGGTATTTTCAAGGTACCAAGGATCTCATGTTGACATATCGGCGTACCGACACTCTTAAGGTGGTTGGTTTTAGTGATTTTGATTATGCAGGCTGTGTGGATAATAAAAGTCCACTTATGGTTATATCTTTATGATGGTTGAAGGAGCTGTTTTGTGGAAAAGTGTCAAACAGACACTTACAACTTCTTCTACTATGGAGGAAGAGTATGTGTCATATTATGAGGCTACTTGTCATGCAATATGGTTGCAGAACTTCATTTCAACTTTGGAGGTTGTTCACTCCATTTCTAGATCGCTGAAATTGTTTGTGATAATTCAAGCACTGTGGTTTCAGGAACACTAGGAGCACTTCTCACCTGCCATTGATGTGGGAAGTTTTTTTGTCAAAGAGAAAGTCATGAGTCTCTACTTCAACTGAGCACATACCTATGACTGGCATGTTGGTAGACCCCCTAACTAAAGACTTACCTATTTGTATGTTTCAAGAACACGTCACCCGCATGAGATTTTTAGGAACCTAGAAATTTTTTTTTTAGTGGGAGTTTTGCCTTTTCATGTATTTTGTAAGGAAAACTCATTTTTTTTTTCTTTATTACATGCACATTTTGACGTTCGTCATTATCTTATGAATTTGTGTCATTTTGACCAGATGAATGACAGAATAATTTTTTTTCTTTCTATTGAATCAATACTCTTGTCATTGAAATGCTTCTAGATTAGTAGCGGCCGATTATGTACGATTTATGCATCATCTCGGTGTATTAATTGTATATGATTGGTTATGGCTATGTAAGTCTCTTGTTGAAGCATTTGAGTTATGATTTTGATTAGTAGTGCATGATTATGTACGATTTATGCATCATCTCGGTGCATTAATTGTATATGATTGGTTATGGTTATGTAAATCTATTGAGAAAACATTTGAGTTATAATTATGTCGTTCAAGTGGGAGAATGTTAGATTAATTTATTAATTATGGACTAAGTATAATCATTTTACAATTTTAATTGTCTAATTGTGCATGTTAATTATGGACCAGTTATGAGATAATTTAATATTAACTAGGTATAGACCTATGATTCTATCTTCTCCCTTGCTTTAGTAAGCCTGTTGGACCAAAGCCCAATTGTTCCCTTGTGTTGTATATATATAAGTAAATAGAGTCCTAGAATTTCACAAGGGTTTGGTGGAACACGCTTTGGGAAAAAGGAAAGAACAATCTTCAATCCTATCTTTTCTTTGATATCATCCCTTGTAGATTTGGGATACAAATGACGGCCAATAATCCAAGAGATCCGTTGTGTATGTTTTTCACACACTACTTAATTGATATGATTCTTGTCTTCAATAAAGTTATTATTTTGTAATGTATTTGTTGATTATTTGATTTATTGATCAATTGTTTTAGCTCAATATAAATACCCTTGATTAAAATACGAAGATAATACTACACTAGTGAATGTACTAGTATATTCACTAGTTATGGTATTACATTTGCTAGTTATGGTATTACATTTACTAATTATGATAATACATTCATTAATTTACAATTATTATTTTTTTGGTAACCTGACCTAAATCTAATTCTTCATAAACATGTACAATAATTTTCATATTGATAACTTGAAACCTACTTTTCCCTTTCGTGATTTATTTTTTGGAATAGTAGGTTTATCTATATCCATACAAAAATGTTTGTACATCAGTTATTAAGAAAGAAAAATAGGTGGGATCAATACATGCTTTTCAAAAATAATTATAATTGGGTTTAAAAAAGTCAAAGATGCCCCAAAAAAATCCTCAAACTATTTATCTGTTATGATAATAGATAAAACAGTTATGATAATAGTTGCAGTATATAATGATAGTAGATAAATTTTACCATAACATACTACATTTACTATCATAATATACTGTAACTACTACCATACTTATTATATTTGCTACAATAACAAAGGGCAATTTAAGGATTTTGTTTTGGGCATATTTGATTTTTAAATCAAACAACAATTATATTTGGAAAGTATATACTAATCCCATTATTTTACTTTCTTAATCACTAGTGTATAAATATTTTTATATGAATGTAGGGAATCCTACTTTTCCCTTTTTTTTTTTTCCTTTTTCTTATTTGAAAATTATGTTAACAGGTACTAGGCGGAATTCTACATAATTAATAATTCTGTATCCCGTCATCACAGATTTTTTTGGGGATTATGATTCTGTCAATACTGTTTATTTTTTATTTAAAAAAAATTACTTTAACTGAAAGGAAATATTTGTACTTTAAGAAATAAAGTGGCTATTAGCAATGGTGCACATATTGTTAGAGCTCCTTTTAGGGTTCATTTTTAGCCAACATTTTAATTCTAATTTTCAATTCCGAAAATAACTATTGTGTGACGCCCCAAACCTCGGGGGTTATTTATGTATATTTATTATTAAATTTTGAGTATTATGTCCCTTTTTTTTTTTTTTTTGTATTAAACATAAACACTTAGTTTAATTACAATTTCATTACATTTTAGGTACAGAAACTGAGTTTCTCCCCAGGTACATCAGAAAAAGCTGGATACAGTCCAGTGTTCTACAAAATATTTCTGAAAGTTGTTTCTAAGCTTCCTCCACCTCCGTGTTTCCAATGAGCACCTCTCTCGTGTATCCTCCAAGACTAAAAATTTAGTTTTTCCACGACGGGGTGAGCTATGCCCAGTAGTGAAATCCTCTTACTAGGGTTACTCCCCACCTAAGTGAAATGCAATGACACTATGTAAACAAACACACTGATCACATTCATATCAACATGCATGTCACTATATGAATGCACACATGCTTATGTCCCATGCTTCCCGAGTCCCTACCGACTTCTCACACATGCATTGCCATACGAAACCTTTTTCAAAAACAAAAACTTTTTTTGAAAAAACTGTGGACAATCTCCGATATAATAGTGTGGACAACTCTCCGACCTCGCTCGATATCATAGTATTGTGGATAACCTCCAAAATGATATCAACTTGTAATCCGATATAATAATGTGGACAACCCTCCGAAAATTCCTGAACAACTCCGAAAAATATAGTATCTGCATGTCATGCACCCACACCCGATTCACGCGATGTCCCTGTGCAAATGAGATGCAAATGCCACTATATAACACCTCCTGTTACATGCAATGCAGGAAATCTACATGCAACAATCAAAACTCATGCTTATCAAACATGCTTATATTAACGTTCGTTTCTCACACAACCTGCATGTTCTTCAAGACAACAATAACACACAACACATACAACATCATCATGCTTGTATCTCATCAAGTTCAACAAGACCATTTCCAGATTTTAATTAGCATATAAATCAAGACCATTTCCAGATTTTAACCTCGCCATAAATCAGTTTGCCAAGGCCATTTTTAGATTTTAATTCTCATATAACCGTTTTCACCGCGCTATTTGTATTTTAATCCTCATATAAATCAGTTTCAACAAGGCCATTTCCAGATTTTAATCCTCATATAAATTAGTTTCAACAAGGCCATTTCCAGATTTAAATAAACAGTTTCAACAAGGCCATTTCTAGATTTTAATTCTCATATAAATTAGTTTCAATAAGGCCATTTCCAGATTTTAATCCTCATATAAATCAGTTTCAACAAGGCCATTTCTAGATTTAAATAAATCAGTTTCAACAAGGCCATTTCCAGATTTTAATCCTCATATAAATCAGTTTCAACAAAGCCATTTCCAGATTTAAATAAATCAGCTTCAACAAGGCCATTTCCAGATTTTAATCCTGTAAAAATGGATAAACAAAACAATTCTAACATCAACAATTTCTGCTAGAAACTGTTATTCATCCAGCTCACTGCATGGATTAACCTTCCTTGTCCTCAAACAACTCTTAGACAAGATATAACCATGTTAGGAGAAGTCCCCTACTTGTTGGAGTGCAGATCAAACAGCTGCTAAACTCCACAACACCTGTGAACTAGAAAATCCTGCACTGGTTCTCTTCATTTTGCTTTCTCCTTCTTCCTTTCCTTCTCTTCTTTCTTTCTTTTCTCTCCTTTCTTTTTCCCTCAGAACTTGAGAACTCTTTCTCCCCTTTTCTTTTTCCACTGGACCAGTTTTGGTCTAGTTAGAGAACATGTTCATCCTAAGTCTCTTGACACCTAACTTTTCCACTTGTCTCCTAACCCACTTTTCTTCCCACTAAATTCCTCATGCAAAGCCTATCCAAGACACCTAGCATCCACTAACATTTACCCTCATGCAAGACCACTTTCTCTAGACATGTAGCCTACCTGCATGTTTCCATGTGGTGTGGGATTTCATGCCACTTGTCATTTGCTCATTTGTCCAATTGCCTCGAAATACGTGAAAATCTCGACTGTCTCTGAATTCAACGAAATTTGACTGAGTAGCTAGATTTCACGAGACGATTCCAACGGTGTAATCCGTTTTGTCATTTGAGATCTAGAAAAATCCCAACTTTTCTCTAGACTATTTCGATAAATTACCGTTTTGCCCCCTTTTTTTCTGAAAAAATTAAATTTAAATTTTCTCGGGTTTTACACTCTCCCTCCCTTAAAAGAATTTCGTCCTGAAATTCACACACACATACACATAATAAAACCCATGCATATGCGACAGTCATTTAAAACTTTAATGACTAAAAAGCGCACCTTCCTCGTCGAATAAGAAGGGATAGTTGGCGCACAGGGTGTCCTTACGCTCCCATGCCACCTCCTCGACGCCTCGGTGTTGCCACAACACCTTTACAAGCCTCACGGTCTTGCCACACAAAACCTGCTCTCGACTATCCATGAAACGCACTGGTCCCTCCTCGAAGGTCCCATCCGCATCAACAACAAGCTCTCCCCCAATCCAATTATATGAGCTCGGATCTGAGATACTCCGAGCATAGAGACGTGAAACACCTCATGAACGTTCGATAAACTCGGCGGCAACGCTAACCGATATGCAACCGTGCCCACCCGCTCAAGTACCTCGAAGGGTCCAATGTACCCTACGACAGCCCTCGCTCCGAACTGATCACCTCTCTAGCATCACCTTCAAGAAGACATGATCACCCGCCCTCGAACCCAGAGGTCGCCGTCAGATATCAACAGAACTCTCCGCCTGATCCGAAAGCAAAGAAGGGAGACCCTTCCTGATCATACCCACCTTCTCTCGAGGTGTCTCTAACTAAATCTCGGGACCGGATGGAGCCTCTCCCACCGTCCAACATATCGGCATTCACACGGCCCCGTAGAGAGCCCTTCAGGGCGCCATCCGGCTACTCGCCCCTCGATAACTATTATCGGTAGGTAAACTCTACCATGCGTGCTCCTCCCAATACCTCAGATCTGTGGCGCATGCTCGTAAAGATGTCTTCTAAAATCTGAATAGTCCACCGTGATCACCATCCGGTCTGAGGATGAAAAAGCTGTGATCATCGGCGCTTGTGTCCCCACGCCTTTCGGAAACTCTCTTCAAGAACCGAAAGCACTAAACCGAGGATCCCTGATCCGATACTATGGGAGACTGAACTCCATGCAACCGTACTCATCTCCCGTATATACAACCTGGGCGTAATTCCTCCAGTGTGAAGGTCATCCGTATGGCAAGAAAAAGTGCCGACTTGGTCAGTCGGTCCACTATAACCCACACCGCATCATGCTTCCGCGAAGTCCGTGGCAAGTGAGTCACAAAGTCCATCGTGATGTGCTCCCACTTCCACTCCGCTATCTCCAATGGCTGGAATAGCCCTGCTGGCCTCTTGTGCTCAGCCTTGACCTGCTAACACGTGAGACACCGTCGGACAAAAATCCTCGACATGCCCTTCATCCGCCCGCACACCGCAACGGCGTCATGATAATCTTCGCGGCCACCCGGATGCACAACGACCTGGAGCAATGGAACCCCGAGATCTCCTCCTCAACCACGCCGACCGGGGGACCACAACCCTCCCCTATACCGGGCGACTACCATCCGTGGATGGCCCAAATTCCGGCCCACCTGTACCGACCGTACTCTGGCCCCCGATGGATGCTAGTTCCGCTTCCCGCACTGGACTCTATCACTGGCCACAGACAAGGCAGCCCATCATACTCCTAAGGTACCCCGAGCCTACCATCGCATCAAATTCGAACTACCCCACCGTCTCAGCATCCACCACTCCTCGAAGCTATACTAGCCGCACTTCGTGGACTTTCGCCTAAGCGCATCAGCCACCACATTTGCCTACCGGATGGTAATGCAAAGTGAAGTCGCACCTTCCAAAAACTCCATCCACTCCACGCCTCATGTCAGTGGGTCTCTGCATAAAGATGTATTTCAGACTTTATGGTCCGAAAACACCGAATCGCTTCACCATATAGTGGCGCCTAAATCTTCAAAGGGCGACTACGGCAACAACTCTATGTCATGCATGGGTAATTATGCTCGTGATTCTTCAACCGGCCGAGAACTATAAGCCACAACCTTCCCGCGGACCGCACGTAACACACCCCATCATTCTCTCGAAGCATCACAAAGACATTGTGTACCTCGTCCCTTTATGGGACTATTAGAATAGGAGCTAAAGTAAGCCTCCTCTTCAATTCCTGGAACGCTTGCTCACATGAGTCATCCCATACAAACTTGACCTCCTTCCGGGTCAATCTTATCATAGGCGTTGCTAGCCAGGAGAAATCCTCTATAAACCTCTTGTAATACCCTGCCAATCTTAAGAAACTACGATTCGAAGACTCCGACTTCTCGTCTCCCAACTCCATCACAACCTCAACCTCCTCCTCGTCCACCGACACGCCCGGGCCGACACCACGTGTCCCAAGAAACCCACTCAGCTAAGCCAAAACTCGCACTCATCGAACTCGCATACAATTGATGATCGCCAGTGTCGTAGTACGATTCTCGCGATCCTCATGTCTAATTCGATCGGGAGTAGATCAGATGTCATCAACAAAGACCACCACAAATTGATCTACCAGGCTGAACACCCTATCTATGAGGCCCATGAATGCGTACTCGATGCATTTGTCAATCCAAAGGGCATCACCATAAACTCAAAGTGCCCATACCGCCACCTCAACGTCAGATAGATGTCCGCTCTCCTAACTCTCAACTCGATGGTAAACTCGCATAAGGTTCATCTCGAGTAGACTCGCGCCTCGCTGATCAAACAAGTCATCGATCCTGTACGGATACTCGATTCTTTATTGTAACCCCTGCTCAACCTGTCAGGTAATCAATGCATAGTCAAAGGGTCTTCGATCCTTCTTTAAAAATAACCGGAGCGCCCTACGGTGAAGTGCTCCTGGCCGACCGAAACCCTCGCCCGCAACTCCCGTAGATCTGACCTTGAGCTCTTGGTAACTCAACTCGGCGCCATCCCATGCGAGTCATAGAAATGGGCTTAATGCATCAGATGTAACTCAACGCGGAAGTCTACATCCCTCGATGAGGTAATCCCGTAGCTAGTCCGAAAAACATCCTCAGACTGAAACCACCCGCAGGTAGACTCATATCCCTGCCTCACCTCGCCCTTCTAGGTAAGGCTACGAAGCCAACCCAACTCCATTCCGTGCCATCGCGGAATCGTATTACGCAGTTGCAGAAGCATCGTGCCTATTCCCTTGAAACATAACACAAGTACCCTTTGGTGTGTAGGCGGTAACTCTCATACGATCAGAATCTATGACAACCCGAGCAAAGCCACAACCGGGCCCATCCCGAGGATGACTTGAACTTCGACATGTCCATGACCAAGGTCCAATGTGAGTAGAACTCAGACTCCTAACTCACATCCCCAACATATCCGATCAATTCTCCCCTTAGTCCCTAGGGGAGAACTCACATGCAATGGCTTGTCTAAGGTCTCAACCTCTAAGCTCAATACTCTCACACAAGATGCAACAATAAAGGAATGCGATGCACCTGAGTCAAATAACACCCTTGCCCATAGGCGAAAGAGTAAGCGTGCCTGAATCAGCGACTAATCTGCTACCTCGGTCTGGAGTAATCGGCGTATAGACACGCCCACAGATTACAGTCCAGGTGAGCCTTGTCCTCGACCTCGACCCGTACTCTAGCCTCTACGGCTGGATTTGTGTGCTTGAGGTGCTTGTCTTGACACCCAGGCCCGATCTTGGTTCCTACGGCCCTGCAGGGGTGAGAAGGAACTGTCTGCATCTGTGCATGTCCCAGCGGTATTGGGACTTAGGCGTCCCATGGCCTGCGATCCTTGCCTCTCGGAGATCCGCCTCTTATGTCGGTGGTGCAATGGTAACATGTGATCGATGGGGCCAGTAGGAGTCTGGTCCCCGCCTTGGCCCTGATAGCCGAGGCCCTATCCTTGAAACCCTTGTGAACTGGAAGCCTTCGGCTTCTTTCCCGAATGGGAAGAAGTCTGGCTCTCCTTCCTCTTGCCACCAGTACCCGCATCTCGGATGCTTCATGCGTTCTCTATCTCTCGCTCAACAATCAAGGTTGTACTGACCATCGAGTCCATGTCTTGTAGGTTATGTCCCTCTGATCTTGCGCTGATGGACAATTTATTTATCTTAAACCTCCGACTTTAGTAGCATCAATGGCTATAATCATCCACGAAGCGTGTGACTCATTGAATGCGGCTACGTGATCGAGTCTGATCATCGTCCCCAATCTCGTTTCGAGGAACTCTCGGGCCTTTATATATGCAGCAAAAGCGGGAAGTGCTTCCTATGAATGATGCGAAATCATCCCATGTCATAGTCTCGAGTCCACAGAAATTAAGTGACCCACTCCCACCAGATCTGGGACTCACCCTTAAGCTGGAATGAAGCCAGAGTAATCCGAGTAGCATCGGAGGTGATCTCCATAGCCCGGAGAATCCTCTCAATCTGACGGAACCAATGGTCGGCTACCATCGGGTCCCCTTCTCCTGTGAACGTCGGAGGATGGTGTGCCTTGAACCTGCGGAAGTTCTTGGCACCTCCACATTTCTAGATGCATCATTTGTGTAGTTGTAGCTGCTCGCGGCACCCATGGCCTCTATAAAGGCACGGTGATCAAAACGGGTGGTGGTCGGCCATGGCCAGAGTGGACGTCTCATGCCCCAGATCCTCTCTTTGCCGTCTACGCCGAGTCGAGCTTGACAAGTTTAGAATCATTTCGTGTCCATTTGTTGCTTTACCTGTCTTAGACCAATAATAGACGTAATATCAGCAAATCAAAGTTCGTTTCCCGAACTCCTAAGGTTATGTTTCTCAACCTTAGTGTTTGCATTTCCTATATACATCCTACCACGTATATAATTCACATAATTTGCACACACAATCCCGCACATACAATCAAAGCATAAACTAGAAAACACAATTAAATGTATGATCTAATCATGTCTGAGTGGATTCTAGGTAACCTCTTACAGACGCGATGCAGAATTATGGATTTGGATATCGATTTCAGAGCACTAACTAATTCTAACCCAAGCTCAGACACCAAGGTATACCAAAGGCGTGATGCTGTATACCTTAATGACCATGGCTGGCCCAGTCCCTCAAGCCACAGGTACTCGGTATTACCTATGCTCGATATCTTTGTAGCGCCCCAAACCAGGGTCATTTATGTATATTTATTATTAAATTTTGAGTATTATGTCCCTTTTTTTTTTGTATTAAACATAAACACTTAGTTTAATTACAATTTCATTACATATTAGGTACAGAAACTGAGTTTCTCCCTAAGTACATTAGAAAAAGCTGGATACAATCCAGTGTTCTACAAAATATTTCTGAAAGTTGTTTCTAAGCTTCCTCCACCTCTCAGGTTTCAATGAGCACCTTCTCTTGGTGTATCTCCAGTACCTGAAAATCTAGTTTTTCCACGACGGGGTGAGCTATGCCTAGTAGTGAAATCACTCTAATGAGTTTACTCCCCACCTTCGAGTATGAAATGCAATGACACTATGTAAACAAGAACCTGCTTGACCACATTATATCAACATGCATGTCACTATATGAATGCACACATGCTATGTCCCGTGCTTCCAGAGTCATAGACTCCCTCACACATGCATTGCCATGTAGCAGAAAACCTTTTTCTCAAAACAAAAGCTTTGTTTTTTAAAAAAACTTGTGGACAGTCTCCGATATAATAGTGTGGACAACCCTCCAATTCCGATCGATATCATAGTATTGTGGACAACCCTCCGAAAAATGATATCAACTTGTACTCCGATATAATAATGTGGACAACCCTCTGAAAATTCCTGAACAACTCCGAAAAATATAGTATTTGCATGTCATGCACCCACACCCGATTCACGCGATGTCCCTATGAAAATGAGATGCAAATGCCACTATATAACACCTCATGTTACATGCAAGGCAGGAAATCTACATGCAACAATCAAAACTCATGCTTATCAAACATGCTTATATTAACGTTCGTTTCTCACACAACCTGCATGTTCTTCAAGACAACAATAACACACAACACATACAACATCATCATGCTTGTAACTTATCAGGTTCAACAAGACCATTTCCAGATTTTAATCCGCATATAAATCAAGACCATTTCAGTTTTAATCCTCCTGTCGAGTTTCAACAAGGCCATTTCCAGATTTTAATTCTCATATAAATCAGTTTTCAACAAGGCCCCATTTCCAGATTTTAATTCTCATATAAATCAGTTTCAACAAGGCCATTTCCAGATTTTAATTCTCATATAAATCAGTTTGAACAAGGCCATTTCCAGATTTTAATCCTCATATAAATTAGTTTCAACAAGGCCATTTCAGTTTAAATATGATTTGTAAGGCCATTTCTAGATTTTAATTCTCATATAAATCCAGTTTCAGCAAGGTCATTTCTAGATTTTGTAATCCTCATATAAATCCCGGTTTCAACAATGCCATTTCTAGATTTAAATAAATCAGTTTCAACTGAGCCATTTCGATTTTAATCCTCACATAAATCAGTTTCAACAAAGCCATTTCCAGATTAATAAATCCAACTTCAACAAGGCCGTTTCTGAATTTTAATCTGTAAAATGGATAAACAAAGCGATTCTGGCATCAACAATTTACGCTAGAGCGTTCATCGACTCCTTTGCATGGATTAACCTTCACTTGTCCTCGAACGACTGACGAGAGATATATATAACGTGGAAGAAATCCTAGCATTGGGTGCAAATCAAGCAGTCTGAACTCTGGCCTGTTGAAGAATCTGCCATGAGTTCTCTTGTTTTACTCTCTTATTCCTTTCCTTCCCATATTTCTTTCTTTTCTCTCCTTTCTTTTTCCATAGAACGAACTCTTTCTCCCGCACTTTACTTTCCAGGACCGAGTTTGGTCTAGTTAGAGGGGAACATGTTCATCTGAAGTCTTGACACCTAACAACGTCTCCTAACCCCTTCTTCCCGCTAGATTTGTCCTCATGCAGCCTATCAGACCTAGCGTCCACTAACATTTACCCTCATTTAAGACCATTTCTCTAGACCGCGTAGCCTATCTGCGTATGTATGTGGTGTGGGATTTCATGCCCTTGTCATTTGCTCATTTGTCCAATTGCCTCGAAATAATAATGCGAATATCATTTGTCTCGGGAATTCAACGAGAATTTGGTGAGTAGCTAGATTTGCAGACGATTCAGCAGTGCCGATCAGTTTGCTCTCATTAAAAATTCTAGAAAAATCCCAACTTTTCTCCAGACCTTTAGATAGAAGAATTCTTAGTTTGCCACTTTTGAAAAATTTAAATTTAAATTTTCTCTGGTTTATCTTTATAATAATTTCTTATTTTAAATTTTATTTTAGCTTTGTATTTTGATAATTTATTAAATAAATAAGTTTTAATATAAAACTATATTCATCTATAATAATTAACATCTTAAATAAATAAACATTAACATTTTAATTAATATAATATGTATTCATTCAAAAAAAAAAATATAATATGTTTGGTTTGTTTTCTTTGATATCCATAATATTTTTATATTTATGATTTTCAAACTTTCTTCTAGTTTTCATTATTAAAAATTTCATAGAATATTTAACCTAAAATAAATGCTTTATTTTATGTTTTTAAAAATTGAGAAATTCTAGGAATTGAAAGTGTCAGAAATTAGAAGATTCGAGAAATTGGGAAGTTTTAGAAATTGAAAAATTATGAAAATTTGAAGATTTTAGAAATTAAAAAAATCTAAAAGTTAAGAAATTTTAGAAATTGGAAAATTTTGAAAATTATGAAATTTGAGTTTTTAGATAAGGAAAAAACACGAGATAAGTGATAATTGTAAGACCCAGAGAAATTAGATTCACGGAATAAAGAGCCAATCGTAATTTTGATTATAAAATTTTAATTACGGTTAAAGTCGAGTAATTAATTCTCTAGATCTAGGATGTGAAAGCGGATTATCTTAGTTGGACTGGAATCTCATGAGAATCTAGTTAACACATTAAATTCGCAATTCTTTGAGGCAGTCGAATT
Source organism: Tetrastigma voinierianum (assembly GCA_016808115.1). Classification (NCBI taxonomy): domain Eukaryota; kingdom Viridiplantae; phylum Streptophyta; class Magnoliopsida; order Vitales; family Vitaceae; genus Tetrastigma; species Tetrastigma voinierianum. Next base: position 637,304 of record JAEQBH010001916.1, on the reverse strand, counting down.
GACACGTTTTTTGAGGCATCGCGTTTGGTCATAGTAAGCGTTTTGTCTGTTGAAAGGCCTGAATAAGCGTATCTTTGTCTTAATAAATTGGTATGATACTGAAATGATGAAAATGGTTGTGAGGATAGTCTTAGATTTGGAGAAATGCGAAGAGGGACATAATAGGTGATATGGAATTTGATTTTAGTATTTAAAAATAAAAAATATGAAACATGGCTCATCTTCTTCCTCAATTGGGAGACAAAAAAAAACGTGGGAGGCCATTTAGGTGATACGTGGCTGATTTAGAGCTTTAGAGAGAGAGTCTTCTCTGCAGATGAGGCGTTCGGTAGTTGGCGATCGACCGGAGCGAAGGGGAAAGCGGATTACCAGCGGACGGGGAGCTCGCGTGGTTCCCGGAATTACTGAGTTTTTGACAACTCCAAGGTAGGATTTTCTCCTACTTCGTTTTATTCCATTTTTAGTTTTAAGTATTGGTTAGTTTGGTAAGTGGTAGTTGATGATCCCAACAGAGCCAGGTAATTAAATTTCTTAAGGGATTTTCCTGTCAGGCGCCCGAAAATTAAAGGGGCTGTTGGAGTAATCACTAAGTCAAATTTTGGCTTTAAATGTGTATTTGTATGGAAAATGAGGAATCAAGTAGTAGGATCAGTCCTAACATAGGACGAATTGTAAATTTTAAGGAGATTCTGGTACATCTGTGTGAGTCAGAGAAAAGCTGACCAATGAATGTTGTGTTAGAATTGTGTATTAGTCTATGTTAGTATGCATGAAGGCAGAATAGCTATGGAAATCGGTTTCAAAAATTGGGCAAGTGTCTTAGGATGATGGGCTGCTTGTGGACCCAACTTCCCTGTTCAGGGCCAGATTAGGGTGTTTTGTGATAATTTATTAGATAAATTATGCTTTGGTGATTAGGAGACGGAATTGGGAATGAAGTAGGTTCCATCGAAAGGAGCTGATTAGGAAGATCATCAATTTGCAGTGAATGACCACTTACTCTGTTGGGGTGTAAATAGTCCGAGGTTTGTAATGAAATGGACAAGAATTGTCATATGTTTATTGTGCTTGAAATGGTGCCAAACGAATGGCTTGATATGTGTGGGAACTAGATAGAGTTAGACATTGTTTTAATAATGTTAGTTCAATGACACAATTACATGGAATTAAAAATTGTGTTATAAAATAGCTGGAAATGATTATGAGTTGTCCAAATGAAGCTACATTGGGTGATGGGGTAAAGTGTGTTAAATTCATGAGTGTAATTGTAGTTGATTGAAAATATGCATATTGTCGTATTGTGTAAATGGTTTGAAAATGGCATAATGCATTTTCATATACCTTGGTAACCTGAGTTAGGTGTGAGGTCATGACAGGTATTTTATAAACGGATATAGATTTGCGAAAAAATTTGAAAGGATGATATTCAGGAGGTGGATTCAGGAGATGGGACAGATCACCAGGATGAGGACCATAATGTTTGAGCTCACAACCAATTCACCTCGGATGATCCCATTATTGTCTAGAATGTCTATTTGGTAGTATATTTCAAAACAAAGTTTTGTTTAGAAATGATTATTTTCTCATACATGGCTTAGGCAAAATTAGTGAGTGGCGGTGAGACTCGTGACATGGGGTAATCATGTAGACATTCAAGTGGGATCATGTATTTGCCCGAGTGTGTGTTTACTTTAAGACATTGCACTTAGGTGGTGTGAGTAGCCCACTTAGGCGATTCTCTCTTGAGCTTTAACTCACCCATTAAGTGGGACCCATTTTGATGCAGAGGCGTTGGGAACATCTCAATTTGAGGTTGATTTTGAAGAAGCGGTTTGTGGCTTGATGGTTTTGGACATAACTGTGTATTAGAATTGTAGATTTTAATATATGTTTGTATTTATATAAAATTAGAAATCAACTATTGGAATTGGGAGATAATTGGAAGAGAATAAGTTATAATAATTGATCTTATGATGTTGGTTTTATGAGCCAGAAGCGCAATTTTACTCATGTTGGGATATATATTGCATATAGTAAGGATTATTTGGGACAAGTTATGTAGGTTGTATTTGGGTAGAGGCTCCCGTGCAAGAGACTACGCTAGATTTTCTCAAAGTGGCGTCAGATGGCAGGCCTCCATATTCTAACGGAGTTGGCAGTGAGGTGATCAACGGACCCCGAGGTTTGGGGCGTCTTGACTTAGTGTCAGGCTAGGTGTCACGATTACACCGTGGCGATCTTTGAGCATAAGACTGGATGTGGTTGTGAGTGTAGTGCTGGTTAGAGGATTACAGTGTGAAATCGATATGGCGTCCTGACCCCGGTATCGAGCTTAGGTATCCTGAATCACAGGGAGCTCAGGGTTGAGTGTCATCACCCCACTGGGTGGTTAGATGTGGAACTTAGGTATTGGGGTGAAGCCCTATGGATGGAGGATTTGGAGCTTAGGCCATAATCTTTAGAATAAGAACATCACATCAGGTGTGGTTCGATGTTGAGTTTAGAGTATGAGACTTCACAGGAAAGGCCTGGAACAAAACCCAGGACAGCATATTAGTGTTTGTGTGTGATCATGTGGATTGATGAATGGTGTATGTATGTGTTTGGTGTGTATGACATGTTGTATGTGTGATGTGAATGTTTATTGTGCTTAAATTGGGCGCTGGAAATATTGGAAGAAACAACGCCAGAGTTTACAATGTGTAAGCCCCAGAAATAATATATGAAAAATAAAGTAAATAATTTAAGCGATTTATTTGGTTTGTTACTTGGAAAAAATAATAATAATATAGATGGAAATAAATTTTAATAAATTTATTGGTGTGGAAAATGAAAGAAAATAAATAAATATAATTTTTGGTATTTTCAGTTGGTGAAAAAAAAATTTGAAAAAAAAAAATGGTGCGAAATTGGAAATGGGTTCTGCATGCATTGAGCGAGGCTGTTTGTTGGGGTGCAGGCGTGGCGAGGCTGCGTAGCGGCTAGCGCCTGCTAAGCTAGCGGCGGCGCAGTAAGCGTCGCGAAGCGAAGCGCGGCGAAAGCGTAAGCGCGCGGCTAGCGTGGCGAAAATATGCGGGCGAAGCGCGGGGTAATGCGTGGTGGCGAAGCGTCACGCGGGCAAGCTATGGCCTTAGCGCGGCGCGTGCATCTGCGAAAGCGAGCCTGTGAGCAGCAGCTAGCCGCGCGGCAGCGAAACCCAGCGAAAGCGGCGTACGCAGCGCAGCAGCGCGCCTTTGCGGCGGCTATCTTGTGGTACAGGCAGTGGGCCGGGATTGGGGTTTTATGCACTCAGGCTCGATTTTGAGCGGGATTGACTCGGTATTTGTCTGAGTCATTAAATGAACTCTTGTTCATTATAAAATATTTTAGAGCAAAATTATTAAATTAAATTAAATTAAATCAAATCAAATAAATTTTGATAAAATTTTGAAAATTAATTTTCAAAAATTAAATTTTGAAAATAAAATTACTGTTAGCTCTAATATTTTAAGCATGAAATTGATTGCGTCTCTCTTTAGGTTATGTGTATGATTAGTGTCTCGGGGCGTGGTTATGCCTTAGAACCATGTGTTAGTTTAACTACCGTTGAAATGTAATTGCGCGGTAGTTCGTAGGGAATTATATGCATGGTGTATGCATTATAAGAAAGAATTGAATGCTAGTTAGGAACTATGACCTTAGGTTGGAGAGGCCCCGATGAATAAGAGAACTTTGAACCCTTATTGAAATAATAAATTGAGTGGTTGAAATTGGCACACTTAGAAATGGTAGGTTAGTTCATGGTTGTCAATCCCCATTAATGTCGGTATCTGCGTACTAGTTAAGAGCTGAAAATAGAAAGGATAAGCGATTACTGCCAGGAGCTCGGTGGGTGTAGTTCTCCTGGTTTTGAATCGTCTGAAGCTTCAGAAGCTTGGCATAGAGAGTTGAGGCCTTTAGAAGCATTAATATGATGGAAAATTCTTCTTTAGGATGTAGGTAGGGTTTGATTTTCTAGAGATCGGGAGATTCTGTATTGAGACGTGATAGAGTGGAGGGCCAGCCAGGGTGGTAGGCAGTATTGGTTGTTCATGTCGGGTTTGGGCCTGATGAGATGACAACCTGACCAGGTTATCATTAGTGGGACCTTAATGCGGGGTCATCATACGAAACACGGTCTTGGAGTTAGGTAGATTACATATGCACATATGGTTGGATATTGTATGTGCGTAGAATTTCGGAATGAAATTCCTTTTAAAGAGGAGAATGTAAAATAGAAAGTGATTTACGGAATAAGAGCAAAATCATGTAATTTTGTTGAAATTTTAATTACGGTTAAGAGTGGTAATTAATTCTCTACAGATCTGGATGACGGATTCTCTTAGTTGGACTCGTCTGTGAAATCCTAGTTAACACGTAAAATTCCCTTGATTCTTTGTGAGACGGTGGGTGGCCACGCATTTTTGAGAGACATCAGCGTTTGATTCTCAGTAAGCGTTTTCTATCACGACGAAAGGCACAAAATAAGCATGTACTCATGTACCACTAAGTGGTATGAGTAGAGAAATGATGAAAATGGACGTAGAGATAGTCTGAATTTGAGCATCCCGAGAAAGAGGGACGTAATGGGGTATTATAAATTTGATTTTAAGTATTTAAAGACAAAATAGCAAGGCTCATCTTCTTCCCCTCAATTGGAGACAAAAAACGTGGGAAGCCATTTTAGGTGATGCGATAGCTGATTTCTTGAGAGCTTTTGAGAAAATTAGCCTCTCTCTAAGATCCGACGGTCGGCCAGTTGGCGGTGTGAACAGGGGAAACGTTCTGCTGGCAAAAATCCATATGAATAAATACGAGTTTGACAACTCGAAAGGTAGGATTTTCTCTACTTGCGTTTTGTTCATTTTTAAGGTTTTTTCCGCTGTTGGCGTTTCGTTTGGTAGTGAGGGACGTTGTCAGTCCCAAAACATGGGACGAATTATTAAATTTCAGGATTTTCCACCATCAGAGACTGCCCAGAAATTAAGGGGCACCATTTGGGTGTCTTTAATTCAAATTTTGGCTTTAAATCATGTATTTGTGGAAAAAGTAGGAATGGGCGTGGATGGGTCCCAAACATGGGACAGTTAGTTTTGGATTACTTGATCTGTGACAGTCGAGCTATTGTGAGCTGTTGTGTTAGATTATAGTATTGATCTATGTTGGTATGCATATGATGGGAATAGTTGTGGAAATCGGTTTCAAAAGTGGAACGATGTAGGATGAGTCAAATTTTGCCAGTGGACAGCCCACTTCCCCTTTGACCACAGGGGCCAGATGTTGGGGTGTTTGTGATAATTTATTAGTCGAGTGTGATTAGGGACCGAGATTGGGAATGGAAATCGGTTCCATCAAGAAGGCCGTCGTAGGAAGTGGGCTGCCAGTGGGCCCGACCCACTTGCTGTTTATAAATTTATCAAACAGTCAAGGTTTGTGTGAAATGGATAGGAATTGTGTCCATGTGTTGTGTGCTTGATGGTATTAAATAAATATAGCCCGATATGTGTGGAGCTAGATGAGTTCAGACATTATTTTAATGTGTAGTTCAATGACACAATTACATGGAATTAAATTGTGTTATAAGCCCGTTCAAATGATTATGAGTTGCTCAGTGAGCTCGTTGGGTGATGAGTGATGTATGTTCGGCGTCCATGAGTGTAATTGCTTGTTGATTGGCTCACTGTGTCATGTATTGGCCGTGGTTTTGAAAATGGCGCAATGCATTTTCATATGCCTTCAGGTAACCTAGGTTGGAGTGTGAGTGCACTTGACCAAGGTATTCGCCAGCGGACATGATTAGAAAATTTCAAGATGATATTCAGGAGGTGGAGTTTAGGAGATGGGCAATGGTCGCGGATGGGGACCATATTTGTTGAGCTGCGACCAGATGTTCCTGAAGTAGTCAATGTGTCACCAAGATATTTGGTAGTATATTTTCAAACAAAAGTTTTGTTTGAAAATGATTATTTTCTCATACGCAATGATGATGGTGGTCGGTGAGGACTACGTGACATGGGGTAATCATGTAGACATTCAAGTAGGATCATGTATTTACTTGAGTGTTTACTTTAAGACATTACGCACTTAGGTGGTGAAGTAATACTTAGGGGCGATTCTCCTGCGAGCTTTAGCTCGGCCGTCGATGGGACCCCCTTTATTTTTCGATCTGAGAGCTGGGGAGACATCTCAATTTGGGGTTGATTTTGGAAGAAGCCCGGTTTACAGTGGCTTGATGGTTTTGGACATAACATGTTAAATTGTAGATTTTTAATATATGTTTGTATTTAATATAAAGTGCAATCAACTATTGAATTATTGGGAGATAATTGAAGAATAGTTGCGATAATTGATCTTATGAGTATTGGTTTATGAGCCACGAGTAGGTTCTCATGTTGAGATATATATTGCATATATTGGATTGGTGTTTGGGACCAGTTATGTAGGTTATGTATTTGGATGAATAAATTACCAAAGGGAGACTTAGATTTTTCTAAAGTGGCGTCGATGGCAGGCCTCCTTGTATTCAACGGGTTGACAGTAGTCAAGCGGACCCCGGAGTTTTGGGGGCGTCACGATAATGCACGAGAAGGTGGACTTGACTCTTAAACCAGCACTAGGATTTCATTTTAGATTAGTCACATAAATTGCCAGGAATCATTTTGTAATCAAATTTCAATTGTCATTAAAGACAAATGAAAAGTTTTCATAACTTAAATACCACTTACCTCTTAAAAAAAAAAAAGATTCACAAAAGGTTTGAGGTTGGTACTGTGGTATACTTTGTAGGAAGCATCACCTTACCTGAGATGAAATCTTTTTCTTTTCGTGTATTCAAAAAATCTGTATCTCGAAAGCAAAAGCCTTCGCATTAAAAAAGAGGAACCGGTTTCAGTGTTGTTAAATCAAATATCTTTTATTTTAACTACAGAACTGATCAATACCAAACACATTCCATTATCTTTCACATTCTAGAAGGAACAGTTGACCCATCATGTGTGCGACTCCATAAATGTAACATCTCTCACTCACACATAATTGGAATAACTCTCTTCTCAAATTCATGGGTTTCTTTTGTTAAATAAATTAGGTATGATCATGCCTGAAACACATTTACTATATATCTATTTGATATATAATTTCTCTGTACAAATGATCTTAGAGTAAGTTTAGTATGTTGTATCTGAATGTTTGTCACATCTTTTCACACTGTGAGGATCTCATAGAAAAATATGTATTCATGATTATGTTCTTCTACATAGAAAAACATAATTGTTGACCTATGAATATATTACGATGCGACTATCTATTTGTAAATATGATCTTCCTCTTCCTCGATTCCCATAATTCTTACCTAGTTTGCTTTTTTAGAAATCTTACAGTATACCAAATCATTCATAATTCTTTGGTAACCTTTTAAGATAGTAAGACACACAAATACTAATTATGAAATTAAGTTGAGTGTGGATACTATTCAGATTGCTTAAAGAACTCAAGGTCATATATAGAAAAATTTATTTCAAAAAATTCTACCTTGTTGATCTTTTCTCTTTTATGTGGTATGAATCATGTATTACATTAATTTTCTCTCTTTCTTATGGTGTGTATGTCTTTATGTATATTTTAATCTTGTACTGATTTTAGTTTAATAACAAATCTCGACTCATAGGTTTAACACATATTCTCTTTATCAAAGGTATAGAACTCATCAACATTAAGACTACTATAAATTGATTAATACCAGTCTAAGATCAAATATATTTAATTTATCTTCTAAATTAAATGGAAACATTAACATTTAAGCCTTAATATCACCAGATTATCACTCAGATAATAAAAACCGATCAATCCATCTTAGCATTTTAGTGACAAATGGATTTCAGCATATTGCGGTAGGTGTTTTCTCATCTGACATACTTTTGGTAGAATATGTAAATAACATAGTGTTTATATGTTTAAAAATCTAGGAATTGAATAATGATAATTATCACATAATAATTATCATTAGAACATACTTTGAAGTTTGTCTTTACCAGTGTGCTTTTAACATATCTGCATGGCCTGCATTTGGAAGGTACCTAAAGTGTCTTCTTTTCGATATTGGAAAGCGTAAATGGATATCAAATATCTCTTGTGTTGTTATGTTGTATGAGCCCGAAATCAGTTTGGTGATGTCATCAACCTATGGGCTTTGTGGATATCTTATATTTTCGATACTAGACCGTTGCCATTTCAATACAGATCACCAAATTTATGGCATCAGATGGATTCTCACTTAGCAGGGCTCTATCGAAAACCAATGTTTTGTCTAAATGTCTGATGATCACATGTTATGAAACCGATATAACACAATGACCTTTGGATTATTTATGAGTAAAATTGACCACCACTTGGACCCATTATCCATTCTTATAAAAGCATGTATTGTGATTAACAGGTCATATGATTAATTACAATCTTGTATTATTTTATGTTAAATAATTTGTTCAGTGTTTTACAAAAATAATTAAAGTAATTACTATAAAAACCACCGTCGACTTTCCTCACCCTTGCGTATTTGGAAGAGGAAGCCGTCATCGCTGCAAGTCTTGCACACAGAAATGTTTTCGTATAAGGTGAGCCATATCCACTGGAAAATGGAAGTAATTCTCACAGGCTGCCGCTAAGTACCGCATCTGATATTTGCACTTGGTATTCCATCAACATTCCAAAAATAAGAATATGTCGGTTCAGCAATTCTACATGTTATGCTATGAAATGAGATGAGACACACTCTCGAGCACCATAACTTTGAGTCTTTATCAGAGCTCCCATCACACAATCGTGCGTGTGAAGTAAAATATGTCATTAGTGGATTACCACCCTTCCAATTATGCGTTTTAAAACAAATTCATTTGTTTACAAGCAGAACTTGTTGGATGTTATACCTCAAATGATCATTTCATATTCAAACGCGTGTCTTTTTGTGGGCGGCGGATTTTGGAAGTCTCATGAGCTCATTTTACCTTTACTTTTTTGTTTCAGCATTTGAGTGTAATGTAGACTACAAGTAGCAAGGTCTTTCACCCAGAAGGGAGTGCAGGCCTTCTTCTTACCCGACACAAGTTTTTGTTCATGCAGCTGCGCTCTATTTGGGCACTCATCAGCGTCTAGGCGCCCCATCAATCACCGATAATAGGTGTTGATTCCTAACCATGCACTCACACCCATGAAATCACGGTAATTCATTGCATATGCAATGTGATGCACCATTGCATGTCAGTAATAAGTGTCATAATAACAATAGATGCCATATAGTGTCTCAAATGTATCTTTTCCATGTATCATGAAATTATATTACGCCTTATAATTTTAAAACAAACATTGTTTTAATGTCAATATATAAAACATACCCATCAACATTTATCAAACAACAATTATAAACATGTTATACAGTCAAAGTAACATATGCCTTTAACCTCAAGGCTAATTGTAAAAATATATAATGTAAAAAAAAAAAAAAAATATACACAAGCGACCTAATGGCTTTTAAACTAGCCTGGCCAGGCGAACAAGCCCTTGTAAATCTGGATCATTCAAATTTTTTTATCGAACCGGTCCTTAAACACTTTTTGCTATATTACACACAAATCACAAAATATTCACAAGCCACATTACAACCAAGCGTAGAAACAACCATTAAAACCGTTTAACATAAGTCAAAACAACCTTCATAATAGTCCGTATATATATATTTTTATATCTAACGTTTCTCAACCTTTTTTACAGACATAATCACGCCTGTGATCATAAAACAAGTTCCCTAAGTCGATTCATGGCAAGCGCAACCAGACATTATGTTACGTTTATTCCCTGATCAAACAACCACTTATGATTGGATTATGTTTTTAATCTAAGCAGGTCACTAAATACTTTTTGGAACATATTACACTATCACAAAACAATTTTACAAAGTCATTGAGGCATGAAGGTCATTAAATGTTTAACACAATCCAAACTCCCCCTTAAGACATCAACACAACAATCCTACCTTAAATAGCCATAGGTTAAAATAAACTAATGGAAGAAATCTACCCTCTTGAAACACATTGTACGGGTAAGGGGCTTACTCCTGGTCCCAATCTCTAATTTGGATGTCGGTGAAATCCCTCTTTTGGTATGCGTAGCTCTCGTCGAGACGATGAACTTTGATTTCTTGTCTGGCCAATTCTTGTTTGTAAATGTCGGAAAGAAAGCGACCCTCACCACATCTGCCCTTTCTCACGTTTTCTCAGGGGAAAAGAAAATTGGATATTTGTCGAAGCCTCTCCTTAAGTTTAGAGTGAGTTGCTCACGTCTCCTTCGATGTCCGTGACCTGCTCCCAGGGTCAATTTACGCCTCAAAACGATTTATTTGTGGTTTTTAAAGTTCAAATCGTTTTCCCCATGAGCTTTATCTAATTTATCCCAATATTTTCAAGATTTCTCTAAAATCACATTTGTTTTTTAAGGTTCACTAAATGCAGTTACCTCGAAAAATGAAAATTTTGTGTCTTAAATTCATGAAATTAGTTTGGGTAATGAATTTATGAAACGATCTAAACGGTGAGTCAGTTTAAATATCCAAGATCTAGATAATTTTAGTCTGTGCTTTATCTTTGTAAGCAACAATTTATCGTTTTGCCATTTTTTTGGAAAAATTCAAATTTACCCAGGTTTTATATTCTTCCCTCCTTAAAGAATTTTTTCAAATTCACAAACTTCAACTCTCTGATACATGCCTTAAAAGTAGATTTTGTATCAAATGACTAAAAATATACCTCATCATATTGAAAGATCAAATTGATAGACGGTATCTGCGCATTCCACGTATTCCCTCTTCCTCAGCAGTACTTTATACAACACCTTTACTAGCCTCATAGTCTTGCCTTATAAAACCTGTTCCAAGCTATCCATGATACGTGCTGGTCCTCCTCAAAGGTTCCATAATATCAACAGCAATCTTCACTAAATCCATGCGCCAGGTCGGTTTGGGTGTACTTCAGGGCATGGGGACATGGAATACTGCATGAACACAGATAGGTTTAGCTAATTAGCCAGATGGAGTAACCGCTGCCTATCTGCCGGGTATCTCAGGGGACTTTGATATCGGTGATATCTTTTTCCCCATGCCGTTGACTACTCATCTCATGGCATCATGAAGTGCTGATCCCCGACCTCAAACTCTCGAGGGGTTGTCACGTCATCGCTTGGCTTTTTTACGTCGAGCCGTGAAGATGCTTAGTATCAAATCCACCTTTCAGGAGGTATCTTTAGCAAATCCGTTAATGATGGGTCCTCTCTCACCTCAGTCGACAAATGGGAGATTGGCAGGCCTCCCATATAGTGCCTCATAGGGTGCCATCTGTATGCTGGGTTGATAACTATTGTTGTATGCGAACTCCACTAAGGGTAAAAGCTCTTCCTAGTTACCCTTGAGATCTAGAACGCATGCTCGTAGCATGTCCTCTAAAGTCTAGATGGTCATCTCTAATTAGCGTCGTATGGGGATGGCGATTGTTTCATCATCATTTGTGTCCCCCATGACTCTCAAACTCTTCTTCAAAATAGTCGTAAACCTAGGATATAATCCGATACTATGGATCGGCACTCCATTACTATGAAAAATCTAATTATATACAACACATAGAATTCCTCTGCATGTGAAGGTCATCCGCTGTAGCCCAGTGTGTCGACTTAATAGTGGTCCATACTCTTACCACTGCGTCATGCCTCTCCCGAGATATCGCATGATATGATCTAAATCATGTGATATGCTCCCTTCCATGCTACCTCTGGGGCTAGAGTAATCGGCGGCCTCTGGTGCGCAGCCTTTACTTGCTAACCTCGTGATGACAATGAACAGAGCTCCCGACGTGTTTCTTCATCCCTCGATATCTTGCGACGAAATGTAGTGCATTTTCGTGTCGGATCACATGAAAATGGACGATGGGTACTCTGAAGGATCTCCTCTCGGATCTGTGGCCCGGGAACCCTGACCTGTCCCTATATTAAAGACCATTTGTGTGAATGACCTTGACCTTAGGTACTGTCTCAGCGTACGTGGTCCTTGAGATGATACCTCTATGTCTGTCCGCATGGATCAATCACTCTGCTCGAGTAGAGAGCGTAGCCAGTAAACTCTAAAGTACCACTAAGCTTGGCCCTTATGATGCGGCTGAACTATCCCATGGCCCCTCGAGCATGCACTCTCGGGAAGCCACACTGTGACCTCTGTGACTTAGGCTGAGTGCATCGACCTTACAATTGATATCGGGATGGTAATGGAAAGTGAAGTCTAGTCTTCCAGATCTGATATCCCTTTCTGGTTTATTAGTGGGGATGTTGTTTGTGTAAAATGTAAACTTCAGCTCTTGTAGTGCGAAAACACCTATTTGATTCATAGTATAGATGAAGGGCGCAGACAGAGATAAAGGTGTGACATTATCCATGTCATGTGTGGGGTAACTCTAGTGGTTCTTTATTGTAGAAACCATAAGCCACTGCCCACTCCGGATTCACGTCAAAACACATCAAGTTCGTCCTTAGAGGCATCTGTGCCTTTACCTCCATCCCCTCTCTGGCTGTCATAATAAATTTGGTAGCCTCCTCTTTAATTCCTAGAATTCCTTCTCGCACGAGTCATTCCACTCAAACTTGACCTCCTTCCGGGTCAATCTTGCCATACATACAGCTAATCGGGAGAAGTTCTCAATGAACCTCTTGTAATACCCTATCAATCCTATGAAACAACGTATCTCGAAGACTAACTTCGGTCTATCCTAACTCATAACTGCCTCAACCTTCTCCGGGTCCACGGATACACCCGAAGTCGACACCACATGCCCCAAGAATCTCACCTCAGTAAGCCAAAACTCGCACTTACTGAATTTGGCATACAACTGACAGTTACTCAAGGCATGAAGAATAATCCTCAAGTGACCCTCATGCTCCTTCTCAGACTTGAAGTAGATTAAGATGTCATCAACAAAGACCATAATGAACCTATTTAGGTAGGGTTGGAAAACCCTATGCATGAGATCCATGAATGTCGCTAGATCATTCCTTAATCCGAATGGCATCACTGTGAACTTAAAATGCCCATATCGTGTTCTAAACGCCTTCTTAGGGATATTTGCCTCCACAACTCTCAGCGTGTGGCAGTGCGGAGAGTGCGTCTTGGAAGTAAACCGCTTTTTATCGTGATCAAATAAATCATCAATCCTCGAAAAATGGTACCTATTCTTGATAGTAACATTATTCAACTGTCGGTAGTCTATACATAGCCGAAGGGTCTTGTCCTTCTTCTTGGAAAATAGCATCGGAGCACCCCAAGGTGAAGTGCTCGATCTGATAAAATCCTTGTCCAACAATTATTATATTGGACTTTAATTTCCTCTATTCGGTGGCGCCGATCTATGCGAAGTCATGAAATAGGCGATGTACCAAGGTGCGACTCAATAATTGAAGTCTGCATCTCTGGAGTAATCCCACGTAGTTCCTTGAAAAATGTCCTTATATTCACAAACCATCAGTGAACCCAACTCTTGTGTGCACCGTCCTCCCCTAAAACAAAGGCTTTGCTAACCATCATTTACGCCCATGCCATCTAGATTCGTACATGGCTTGAGGTAAAGCATCGTGCTTATCCCCATGAAACATAACACAAACATCATCAGGTGTGTAGGAAGTAACCCCTCTACGAACACAATCAATGATGACTCTTTGTGCTGTCAACCAGTCCATCCCAAGGATGACATTAAACTTCGACATGTCCATGACCCTAAGGTCCACAGTGAGTAGAATCCCTGAGATCTCTAGCTCACAACCCCGACATATCTGATCAACGTTCACCCTAGTTCTTAGGGGAGAACTCACATGCAGTGGCTCTTCCAAGGTTTGAACCTCTAAGCCCAAATCTTTCACACATGATGTAGCAATGAAGGAATAAGATGCACCAGAATCAAACAATACTCTTTCCCATAAGCGAGATAGTAGAAATGTACCTTGAATAACCGATTGATTTGCAAGCTCAGTCTGAGATGTGATGGCATAGACACACCCTTGGGTCCCTAAAGTCCTTTCTTGTGAGCCCTAGCCTCAATCTCAACCCATACCTTGGTCCATTTGGCCTGATCGTGAAGTAGTAGGGGCCTGTGCTGCGCCTTGGGATTGGTACTGACTCCCCTGGCCCATAGTGGGGTAGGGAGGAACAAACTGAGTTTATGAACGTCCCACTATTGACTGGGGTGTCCCATAACTCTAGGATCCCTGCCTTTAAGGGCAATCCCATATCACATGTCCAAGCTAGTGGCAATAGAAACATGTCCTCTGCCCTGGCTGGCTAGGAGCCTTGAAGTGTCTCCCATCTTGGGATGATTTACCCTAGCCTTGGCCCTGATAGTCACGACCTTGTCCCTAAAACATTTGTAGAGTAGAGCTCCTCTATTTCTTCCTTGAGCTAGAAGAAGAAGGTTATCTCTCCTTCTTCTTATCCTTAACACTTGCATCTCGGATGCTCCGTGCGTCGTCCACCTCCCTCTTAATGGCCATATCTTGACCATTGAGTCCAAGTCTTGTAGGAGAAGTACCAAAATTTTACCCCGGATGGACAATTTCAGACCATCCTCAAACTTCCTCACTTTGGCCATGTCTGTGGCCACATAATCATCAGTGAAGCGAGCTAACTCTGTGAACTTAGCCACGTATTCGAGCACAGTCATTGTCCCTTGTTTCAGTTCTAGGAACTCTCGAGCTTTTGCATGTCGACCAGACGCTGAGAAATATTTGCCCATGAAGAGCTCACGAAACTCTTCCCATGTCATTGCCTCCAAGTTCCTTGAGGCTTTGACCCAATCCCATCATACTTGGGATTCACCCTCTAATTGGAATGCAGCTAGTTTTATCCTAGTGGCATCGGAGGTGATGTCCATAGCCTCCAAGATCTTGTTAACTTGTCGGAACCAATGATCAGCTACCATCGGGTCCCCTCATTTTCTGAAGGTTGGAGGATGGTGTGCCTTGAACCTTTGAAGGTTACTTAGCCCTCCTTGTCTCACAGTTGCACTAGCTTGTGCAATGGTGGCAGCTATAGCACTTGCCTGTGCAATAGTAGCAGTCGCAGCACCAATAGCCTCTATGAAGGCTTGTTGGTCAAAGGCTGATGGTAGTGGGTTGTTGTTCTGCCCACCGCCTTAGCGGTCTCTTCCTCAATTTTCCATCTACATAAGCCAGATAACAATAGAGTCTTACATAACATCCCAATTAAATGGGGGTCAAGTTTAAACTTTGAGATTTCTCTCCTTGTTTAACTAGTAATGCACGTGCCAACCAATAATAGACCTTGACATCCTGAACTATCCCATTCGTTCTTTTCCCAAACCCCTAAGGTTATGTTTTCTAACCCTAGTGTTCCTCTTTTTCCATAGACACTTTACCATGTATATATTTCACATAACATAAAGCACACAATCATGTAGCATATTAAGGCACAAACATGAAATGCATAATGAATGCAATGGTCTAGACCCATGCCCATTAAGCCCTAGGTAATCGTATACCTATGCTCTGATACCAAGCTGTGACGCCTCAAAATCCGGGGGTCCGTTGATCATCCATCAACCCGTGGAAAGCCTATGGATATCATGTAACTCGATACCACACCGTTGTGTCCCATATATCGGGATCCATAATTTAACAAAAATCGGATAGAGTCTCCTTTGTATGGGGAGCTCTATCCAAAACCCAACATGTACAATAATACAATCACATGACCCATTCGGGGCTCAATATAACACAATGACCGCATTGGGTCCATTTATGAGTAAAAATTGACCACACCGGGCCCATTTATCCACATTCATATAAAATCATGTAAGATTATATTAAAAACAGTCCATATGGGTTCCATTACAACTCTTTACATATTAGTACATGCTAAAAATAATTTGTTCCAAATTATTTTACAAAAATAATTTGTTCCAAATTATTTTACAAAAATAATTTGTTCCAAATTATTTTACAAAAATAATTACAAAAGTAATTATAAAAGCCACACATCGGCTTTCTTCACCCATATGACCACGGATGAGAACCATTCACCAGTATAAGTCCACTTTGTGAAATGTTTTCCGATCGCTACCTCGAAAGCTCTTTTCAACCTTGAGTTCTGACTAATCTTTGCTGTGACATAGATTTGTTGGTTGCGGCATAGTTCTTTTGGCCTACTTGAATTTTGTGTCACGACATACAAAACTTATGTCGCGACACAGACTGCTGCATTTTCCTCTTTTTACTTCTTTTATGCTGGGATTCTCTCTTTTTTCAATAATTGCTTGCAAAACACAAAGTTGATGAATATTCCATATTTCGGCATATAAATACATCTTAAACTGTTAAAAACATGCCCGAAAAATGGATTAAAAATAGATGAGTTTTAGACTCATCAAATTCCCCAAAACTTAAGGTTTTGCTTGTCCCCAAGCAAAGAAAAGAAAATTTTGTTTGTCCTCAAACAATTTAACTTTTATTTTTAAGGACATTTTTCTATTCAAAGCTCAGATAGAGCAAGAACAAAGGTCATTTATAAAATTATTCCTAAACATGTTTCCAATCTATAATCAGGAAGATTTTCAATTAAGTTCACTGAACCAACCAATAATTCATAGTGTGTAACAATTTAATCATTCAATCTTGATTTGTGTGTGTCTTTGGTCTTTACTCTTTTCTTTGCGAATCAGTTCATCTTATGGGATAATACTGGAGTTGGCATACTCTCTTTCATTTTTAAAGTCCATATAGCATTTATCATATTAATCTCCACTAATGTAGGCATAATACCCGTCTTCGAATCAAATAGGTCTTTTAGGTTTGTAATGTGTGGCTTGGTTAATGAGGTAGATAATTAGACATTTTAGGCTCAATTTAACCCAAATTCTTGACAGCTTGCACTTTTGCCTTTTGATATATCCTTGATTTATCTTGATTGTGAGTTTCTAACCTTCCCAATAGGTTTAGTGCATCTCTTTGCATATTCTTCAGTCCGGTATCTTTTTCTATTTTCATTGTTCACACCTAGAAGATACTTTTCCTCCTTCTTTTAGAAGCTTTGTCACTTTCCATTTCTCATCAAGTTTCTTGGAATGGTGCAATGTTGGTATTTTTAAGCTTTCTACCACCCTTAACGAACTTTGGGTCAATAACTCCCATACCAGTTGGCATTAGGGTATTAGGTGTTGAACACCCCTAAGGACTTAATTGTTCCAAGGAGGAAGGCTATAAGACCAACTCATTCCTCTTGATGTTTTTCTTTCTTCACAGCTTCTTTCATCATTTTCTTTTTATCTCTTATTATCTCTATGCACTTTTCTTTCTCAACCCACTTTCTATTTTTCTACATCTCAAGGTGATATTCCCCCAAACTTGTCCCTTTCTGCCATTGATGTCTTTTGTCTTACAATCTAGACAAATAAGTGTTTTTTACTATAGGATTAGATGTAAGGAAGGGATTAGGCTTCTCAATTGTTGGTTGATAATGAAATTTGGCTTTAGGCTCAAATAAGGAACTAGTGTATATGCTTATGCATATCATGAGGCAGGCTTTGAAATGCTCAAACTTCCAAGGATGGCCTAAATCATTTTCTGTTAGTGGGATTGCCTAGGATTTCGCCTTGACTAATAATCTAACAAGTTCTAGGACATTGGAGAGTCTATTGTGATGGATCCCAGAAGATGTTCCTAATCTTGGCACAATTCTTTCCAGAATTACTGTTGACCATGTGCAAAGTTATTAGGATTTTATGACCAAACTATTTACATCAAACAGAATTATAAGTTTTATGTGTTCCATCAATTTAGTGAAACCTTCCTTATTCTTGAAGTTCAACACATTTATTCATAACGCTGACTTTATGTTCCTTTTATTTCATCACACTTGATCATCTATTAATGGTTTGTTTGGCTTTGAGATTTTTGTTGTGTTTTTTATTAAGTCAAGAAGTTCATTTTGATCATGCATTCAGCTCAAAACTTTCAACAACCACAATTTCATGTTCATTTCAATGACATCTTTGCGACAATTAGAAAATTTGATCCAGGTAGCTGGTTTCGCAATTATTCAACTAAATAATTATCAATCATGTAACAAAGAAAATTAAGCAAAATAACACCAATCAATCAAAAACACAAATGAACACATAATTTTCAAAGAATTCTTTATTTTATTGACTATTTTAATGACTGGACATTGAGTACAGAGAGGATATGAAGATGGAACAATAGGGTGAGCTATTTTCTTTTTCTATCATGCCTATGGGAAGAGGGGGGGTTGACTGGGTCTAGTTTATATCAGTACTGCGAGAAGGAATTTGAGAATTCGGGAGTTTGGACATAGTTTGTCTTGATTTACTACCTTCTCAACCCCACGTTGGCCTGAGACCACTCCATGGTTAGGGCTAGTTGCCCAGTCATATCATTTTGTCTCCACCCAATAAATTCAAGGGTTCCTTAAGCTCACACCAATGAGAGTACATCTTAATCGGGTTTTGTTGATCATGTCTAAGGTTTACACATTGACACTTCTCCTGTAATTCAAGGTGCCCTCGATTCCTTGTCCATTTTTAGATCAAAGCTTTGATCTCCTTCGATGTTCCTTAGAGATACCCAAAGGCATCTCGCAGCACTGCTGACATGTTCTTCTCCATAGCCTCCTCCTTTCCTTCCTTGATTTTAGATAGCTCACTTTTCTATTTTTTTAGCTAATGGCTGAAGAATTGACATCTTTTGTCTTTAGTTCTTCACTGAGCTCTTATTCCCTTTGTTCCCATCTACTTCTCCATTCTTCATCTCTCTGTTTTAGAGCCTTTTCTAAGTTCTGGTCCCATTTTCTCAACTCAGCCTCCATATACTCATCTTTGAGCTGCAATTGGAGCTTAAGCTGGTTGTCCCTCTCTTCCATTTCTTGCTTCATGGCATTAAGCATTTCAAGGACTATAGAGTTATTCCCTAGAGGTTCAAAGCCTTCATCATAATCTTGATGGACTGGTCTCACTTTAGGGGAGAAGGATAGTATTGGGCTTGCACTTCTCTGCCTTTGTTCAGTAGTTTCACCTTCAAGATTTAGCTTCTATAATTCTGCTGGTTCTTCTTCTTCTTGAACAGCTTCCACCTGACTTCCTCTGCCTATGTTTTTAGGCCCTTTTGTGATTCCAATGAGTGTCAGGGGAGATGTTTTAGGGCAGTTTTCTTCTTCTTCCCAGTCTCCTTGGACACCACCCAAAATACACAGCCTCGATATCAGCCCTGGGTGTGGGATTAATCCCTTGTATCCTCATATGTAGTAGCTCAGGATTGAGTTTTCAATCAACCTGCCGACATTAAATTTATCCCTTCGGATGGCATAAGCCTTTGCTTCCCTTCTCCTAGACTGTGCATAAATGTTTGGAGGGCAGAATAATTGAACTTAAGAAGTAAAACCAAACCTTTAACCCCCTTTCAATCAATACCCCAGTGATAATGTTGGTTCTTCTGGTGGCATTCCTTCCTTTTCCATCCCGGTCGCGGTCTACAATCTTTGGAAGTTCGTCTTCAACTTGTCTTTTAAATTTAGATCCATCCTTCCTCTCCTTAAGATTGAATGCTTGATTTATCCACTCTTGCTGAAGGATACCCATCTCCCCCTGACATAAACTGCCTTATCCTTAGTTCCCACCATGTTAGCGTAGAACTCTTTAACCACATCTACGAACCTGGGAGCCTTGTGCTCATAGAAAAGATGCCATCCTTTGCTTTCTATCAGCTCTTGGAAGGGGGAAATCCATTTGTTGACACCTCTTTCCCTGATGAAGTCTCTATGCTGTAGCTTGTCTCTCAAAGCGATATACGCCATGTCAGAGACATTCGCTAGCCTTTTGTTAGTGTTTTCTGCTTCTTCATTTCCTCATTTCCTCATTTCCTCTTTTCCTCTTCCTAGACTCTTCCACTGTCTGCTCAAGTTCATCTTTTACATCAACCCTTTCCTCAACTTGCTCAGCCACTGTCTGAGTGGTTTGAACCGTCTAATCTTCCAACTTTACATACTCCTCCATGATTTCGTTTAGGTTTGGAATCAGGGTTGTGGCTTAGACATTGTGAGAGATTGATCTAGAAATCTAGGGTTTCGAACAAGTAAGAAAATTGGTGAGGGAGGCTGAAAGGTTTGATTATGACGAGGTAGATGACTCTTCAATCTTCAAACTTTTCTATTTATAAGCCAAGGATTGTGGTGCTTCTTTAATTGTCGCGACAAATTTTTGACCTACAGTTATGCCCTTTTTAAATTTATGTCGCGACATAGAAAATCAATGTCGCGACCTAAAATTTTCATTTAATTCTTAAATTTGGACAATTCTTTGTCGCGACATTGATAAATCTTGTCGCGACATAAGTTATAAGGTTCACATTGCTGTTTGTCGTGACATAGAGAAAATATGTTGCAACACAATCTCTTGCCAACTCCATTTTAGCACTGACCTTGTCGTGACAAAAGAAAGCATGTTGTGACAATGACCAATGTCGCTACAAAGTTTAATTAGTGTCGCGACATAACTTATTTTGTCGCGACAAAGTTCTGTTCTACCTAAAAATTTTTCACATTTTCATACTTTTAACTATTCAACCCACTCAATCATCATTCAACAAGTCCTTCCCCTTAGATCATACTTGTGAAAACACACATTAAACATCAAAGAACCTCAATTCAAGTATGAACAACAAATCTATTTCTAACATCAACATCATTCATCAAAATATTCAACAAGCCATTCAAGAAATTGGCATCAAACTCCCCCAAACTTCAAATATGCATTATCATTAAAAACAAGTTGCTGGAATTAGAAACACTCCCCCTTGTAGTTATTCACTGCATAATTCAGTTTGAGATATTCTACTTTCTAATGACCTCCAATTCCAATTCCTCTTCCCTGTTCCTGAAAAAAATTAAGCAAATTATCAAATTACATGAATATACTTCTAACAATTTAAAACTAAAACCTTAAATTTATAAAAGTAATCATCAATGATCAAACTATCCAAATTAACTTCTGCTTGGGTTGCCTCTTAAGAAGCTGCTCAGTTTAATGTCCTTGGCCAGACATTTGCTGTAAATTATCTTCTTTTGAGCAGAACAATTTTCCCTTTTTAAAATATGGATCTACTTCATTTATGCTTCCTCCATGGCAGTGCTTCAGTCTTTAACCATTTACTTTGAATTCATTTCCAAATTCATCTTTCAGTCTCACTGCTCCAAAGGGTGTACTGGTTATCACTATGTAGGACCACTCCACCTTGATTTCAATTTCCTTGGAAATAGCTTGAGCCTGGAGTTGTATAAGAGAACTTGTTCTCCTGCCTTGAATTCTCTCCTTAGGATCTTTTGATCATGCCACCTCTTGGTCTTTTCTTTGTAGATTATGGCATTGTCATAAGCTTCATTTCTCAGCTCTTCCAGTTCATTCATTTGGAGTAGTCTCTTTTCCTTTGCAGCTTGAAAGTCATAATTCAGTTTCTTTGTGGCCCACATAGCATTGTATTCCAGTTCTAAGAGGGGATGACAAGGTTTTCCAAATACTATTATGTATGGAGACATTCCAATGGGAGTTTTGTAAGCTATTTTATAAGCCCACAGTGCATCATCTAGCTTTATAGACCAATCTTTTCTGCTTGTATTAACTATTTTCTCTAGAATTTTCTTTATCTCCTTATTGGACATTTCAGCTTGCCCATTTGATTGAGAGTGATAAGCTAAGCCCATCATATGTTTGATGCCATATCTGCTCATGAGTTTTGCAAAGACTTTATTTACCAAGAAAAAGCCCCACAAATCCTTCGATTATGGTTAGGTGCTCCAAATCTACTCAAGAGATTTCTTTGTATAAACCCTACCACTGTTATGACATCATTTTTGGGACAAGCTATTGTTTCCACCCAGTTGGATACATAATCCACAGCTAGGAGAATGTATATATCACCAAATGATGGAGGGAAGGGTCCCATGAAGTCTATTCCCCAAACATAAAAAATCTGTACCACCAAAATTCCTTGCAGGGGCATCTCATTTCTTCTGCTTATGTTACCCATTCTTTGACAAACATCATAATGTTTTGCCCATTCAAAATAATCTTTGAATAGAGTAGGCCAATAAAAACTTGATTGGAGAATTTTTTGGGTTGTCTTGTCTCCTGCAAAGTGTCCTCTATATGGCGATGCATGACATTTCTCCACAATGCCACCTTGTTATGTTTCTGGAACACATCTCCTTATGATCATATCTGCTCTTCTTCTATACAATAGTGGGTTATCTCAGATATAAAATCTACAATTAGTTCTCAATTTTCTTCTCTGCTGGTCAGGTGGCATCACTCCACAAGCTAAATAATTGACAATATCTACATACCAGGGTGTTTGAATGGACAACAAAAACAGCTGCTCATCCGGAAAATTTTCTGCTATTTCATTTCCTTTTTCTTTCCCAACATCCATTTCCAATCTAGACAAGTGATCTGCTATCACATTGCCACTACCCTTCTTATTTTTGATCTCAAGATAAAATTCCTGTAGCAGCAATACCCATCTGATAAGTCTTGGTTTGGCCTCCTTCTTTGCCATTAGATATCTTATTGCAGCATGATCAATGTGTATTATAACATGGGATCCCAATATATAAGGCCTAAATTTCTCACAAGCAAACACCATTGCTAGCATCTTCTTTTTTGTGGTGGAGTAGTTCTCTTATGACTCATTAAAGGTTTTGCTGGCATAGTATATGGCCTTGAATATCTTTTCAGTTCTTTGTCCTAATACAACTCCCATTGCATAATCACTGGCATCACACATAATCTCAAAATCATTGTTCCGGTAAGGTGTTAACATGATGGGAAATGTCACTAATCTGGATTTAATCTTCTCAAATGCAGATATGCATGATTCATCAAAATCAAATTTTGCATCTTTTTCCAGCAGTCTACACAATGGTGTGGAGATTTTTGAGAAGTCCTTTATGAAACCACGTAAAAACCGGCATGTCGAGGCTTCTTATCCTTGACGGTTGTAAGGTGGCACGAGTTTTATAACAGCAACTTTTGCTTGGTCTACTTCCAATCCAACAACATAAATCTTATGTCCCATGACAATACCTTCTGTTACCATAAAATGGAATTTCTCCCAATTCAAAGCTAGATTTTTGTCTTGACACCTCTGAAGTATTGTTTCTAAAATTTTCAAACAATGCTCAAAATCGGATCCATATACTGAGAAGTCATCCATAAAGATCTCTATAGCCTCTTCCACCAAATCATAAAACATAGACATCATACATCTTTGAATGGTGGCAGGAGCATTACATAGTCCAAAAGGCAAAGGTGTCATAAGGATATGTAAATGTAGTTTTCTCCTGATCCTCTAGGGCTATTGCAATCTGGTTGTAACCAGAATATCCATTAAGAAAACAATAATGGGAGTGCCCTGCTAACCTGTCTAGCATTTGGTCAATGAAAGGTAGAGGATAATGATCCTTCTTGGTAGCAGTGTTTAGTTTTCTGTAGTCTATACACACTCTCCATCCTATCACAGTTCTTGTAGGAATCAATTCATTCTTCTCATTTCTTATCACAATGAATCCTCCCTTCTTTGGAACTACATGAACTGGGCTCACCCAAGGTCTGTATGAGATTGCATAGATGAAGCCTGCATTTAGCCATTTCAATACTTCTTTTATGACTAATTCTTTCATTACTAGATTTAGCATTCTTTGATGTTTTATAGAGGTTTTAGCATTCTCCTCCATTACAATCTTGTGCATGCAGATTGAAGGAATGATTCCTTTCAAATCTTCTATAGACCAAGCTATTGCTTCTTTATATTTTATGAGAGTCTCTAGCAGTTTTTGTTCTTCAAGCTCGATTAATTCGCATTTGATGATAAAAATTTGGTTTTCCTTTTTCTGGTTGCAAGAAAGAATATTTCAAATGTTCAGGTAATTCCTTGAGAATTAAGCCTTTTGAACTTGTGTTTTCTTCAGCACCTTCTTCTTTATAACTGCTAGATTTTTCTGCATTAATTTCTTCAACACCGAGTACTGCCTTATTCAATTTAACATTGGGGTCCAAAAATTCAATTTCAAGATGCTCAAGATACTGAAAATTCTTCTCATTCTCATTCATTAATTCTGGAAATTACAATTTTTCATCTTTTCAGAACAGTTGGGAATTTTCATTTCTACAATCTCACATTCAGCATCACTTAGTTTAAATTTTGTTTGGCGTGATTGAGATTGAAGTGTCTTGCCTCATCTCACAACCACGAGTTAATTCTCCTTTTTTCACATCAATCAAAGCTGCTCCTGTTGCTAAGAAAGGTCTTCCTAACAATAGTGGAACTTGTTTGTCTTCTTTTATGTCAATGACTACAAAGTCCCTTTGGAAAATGGGCCCCACCACTTTGATAAACACATCTTCTAAAATGCCCTTAGGATGGGCCAATTTTCTGTATGCCATTTGCAATGTCATGGTTGTGGGAGTAAGTTCCCCTAAACTTAGTCTTTTTGCTACAGATAAAGGCATCAAGTTGATGCTGGCTCCAGAATCACATAGTGCTTTTCCCACATCAGCATGCCTAATTTTACAGGGTATAGTGAAGCTTCCTAGATCCTGCATCTTCTTTGGTAAAAAAGTGCAGTGCATAGCTGCGAGGAGTTCTTGTCGGAGCTCTTATTCTTTCTTCAGCAATCTTTCTTTTTCTGCTCAATATCTCCTTTATAAATTTTGCATAAAGAGGCATTTAAGTCAATGCTTCTATGAAAGGGATGTTGATCTCTATCTTCTTAAACATCTAGAATCTGAAATTGCTCTTCAAGATTTGCCCATGCGACCTTTGAGGGGAATGGAACTTGAGGTTCATAAGCCTTAACCTCTTCCTTTTTCCCTGGATTTTCTTTTTCCATATTTTTCTCTGGCTGCTTCCTCTTCTTCTGTAGTTTTTGGGCTATGTTGCTTAAAGTGTTCCCCAATGTCTGCATAATGTTCTTCCTTAGTGTCTTTCTTTTCCTTTCTTCTTTCTTCCAATTCCTTGCCACTTCTTAGAGCTACTACCATACAATCCCTTGGATTCTTCCTTGTGCCACTTGGAAACAAATCTTTGGACTTATTCTGCATAGTTAGGGCAAGCTGCCTTATTTTCACCTCCAGATTTTTCAAAGAATCATTGGTGTTGGCTTGAAATGTAGTTGTGTTTGCCTAGAATGTTTCTATCTCAACAAACTTTTGTTCATGTATGTTTAGCAACCTTTTGTTTTCTCCCATGAACTGCAACATCTGATCTTCAAAAGATTGAGTCCTTTTTTTACCTTGATATTCTCCTCTATTGTCCCTATGCTACTATTACTGTTGTTGTTGTTGGAACCTAGGCTAAGCATAAGCCTGATGGTAATTCTGTCCAGGTCTGGGGCCCTATTGTGCTCCTCCACCATATGAAAAGCTTTCATGGTTCCTTAGTACTGGTGTATAGTGTGCTGGCAAGTTAGGGTTAGGCTTAAAGGTGTAGCTCTTATTTACATTAAGGTACTGTGCCTCCTCAACCTGATAGGGCTTTTCTTCAATTGGCCCCTCAGTACTGTTTCTCATTCCTTTTTTTACTGCTCCCACTTCATGTGCAGTATGCATTCTTTTCTCATTGTTCCCCAATTTGTTCATAACTGCATCCAACTTTGCTTCTATGGCTGTCATTCTATCTCGTTCAATAAGACCACTTTCCCTCAGTCTGTTGTTGTTCCCTGAAGCTTCAGATGGAGCTTTATAGTTGTATTTGGCAAGATCTTCAATCAGTTGTCTTGCCTCCTCTGCATTTTGTCTTTTAAAAGCTCCACAGCAGGATGCATCAATTATACCCTTGGAGGCATAATTCATGGCATGATAGAATATATCCATATGAGTTGTGGATCTATTCATCACGTGACATCCTTTCAGCAATCTCTTGAATCTCTCCCATGCATTGTAGAGACTCTCCTCTTCTCCTGGCAGAGGCAATTATTTCTCCCTATTCTCGGCGATTGAAATGGAGGAAAAGCTGTCATATAGGCCTCCACCAACTCTTCCCAAGTGTTCAGTCACGGCAATGAATCAAACCATGTTGCTACCCGTCTCTCGGTGAAAAGGGAAGAGCTGCGACTGATTGCCAGTCTCACCCCATTCAGCTTGACTGTGATGGCCATCCTCATGAATCTCCCCATATGCTTATTGGGATCTTTAGAGGGGTGACCTGTGAACTGGTGTTGCTGCACCATAGTAATCAATGTTGGCTTCAGCTCAAAATTGTTTGCTTCAATTGTAGGTTGTCTTACTGTAGTGTACTCCTCTTGGATAATAGGCCTCCAAAAGTCCTCTATAGTATTAGGCCTCTGATTTCTCTCTACTTCTTCTTCTTCTTCTGGAATAGCCTGCAATCTGTCTCTTTGATTTGCCATATTTCTAGATTCTACACTGGTGATCCTTCTCAAATTCTATAGTGTTCTCTCAATTTCAGTGTCTAGGCGACATATCGCCGATCTTCTATGCATTTAAAATCTTCTGAAATGAAACACACTAAGATCAAATAGATCTATGGGAGGCTTGATTATCTCCATTATGCTCATAGAAAAATGTCAGTAGCTTCTTCAGCTACTACTATTAAAACTGTTTTTGTGATTTTCTAAAAAAATAATAATAATATCAAATATAAAAATGTCCAAATTAGTAAATCCCTTTATTGCTAGAATATTGATCTTTAAATTTATCCTTTCTATCCTCGGCAGCGACCAAAAACTTGATAGGGACCAAATGATATATGCAAATTTATGACACTACTACCAAAGGACTATTATCTAATCCTAGGAAACAATGCCAAAAACTTGTTGAGACCATTTTTCATATTTATGAAAATATGGAATTGTTTTCTCTTGTAAAATTTGTGTTTGTGGTCTCAATCACTGCAAGTGCACAGGTCGTACAAGTAACAAAAGTGGATATTTAAAGTCCAAATATCGTTCCCACAAGGACAGATGATAAATCAAAAGACTAACTACCCCAACTACTCAAGATCATTACTATTTGAACTCCACTAATATGATGATAAGAAGACTAAAATGTAGTCTTAGACTGAAATCTTAAATGTGCAAAAGTAAAGTTTAATAAAATTGGGGTTCACTGAGTGAGGCAAAACTGGACTTGGATCAATTAATAATTTGCATCATTTCAATTTATAGCTCAGCCATAAATTAGAAAACTGAGTTTGTCAAAGATGCAAGGTAGTATGGTTTGGATTTCTCCCTTAACAATACTTTTCACTGATTAAAGGTTCATATTCATTTCTGATACATGATTCTAAATCAGTTACTTGTAATATATAACCCTCTTTCTAAGAATTAAGTATTTTTCCTTTTCAGTACTTCATACTTAGATCTTAGGACTAAAGAATTCTTGCCCCCATAGACAGGATCTTGCAAGCTTTCTCCAATTTGATTGATACCTCATCCTACACTTCTGATGAAAATTTCCATCTCCTTGATTAGATCTCAGCTAACACGGGATCAAATCAATTCATCATAAGACGAGAGACCTCTGAGTGATTAAACAGATACTTAATTCAACCTATCTCAACTTATAACTAAGTTGGTGATCTATCTGAGTAATCCTTCAAAGTTCGTGGATTCCATAGTATTGATGCACCATACTCCACGGGCGCTCTACACTCTCGAGTTCTCCATCTCTGTGTCACTCCGAGGGCCTCTTGGAAATTAGAGTCTGATACATTACCTTGTATTGGGTACACGGTACTAGTACTGAGAACAAGTAAATTTATAAAGAATACTAATCAAATAAATTCAAGAATTCTAATTAAAGCTTTCTTTCTCCTTATGCAACAAAATGACTATCATCAAAGACCCATTTCCAGTGAGCTCAACTTTTCAAAACTGGTTTACTCATATCAGTGACTAACTGATCAGGAAAATTCACTGCAATCATAAAAAAACTGAAATAAATGAACTCCAGAAACATTCCAGCATCCATTTAATTCAAATAGTAAATGGAAAGAAGAATTTATAAAAGAATACCAGCTCAAAGCTGCACTTCAGTACAATACCCAAATCCCAAAAATTAAAGGAAAACTAACAAAATTAAACTATACTGAGCTAAATCTACTAAAATGAAAAAAAAATAATAATAATAATAAAAATGTACGAGAGTCTTCAACCACCCAGAAATCCTGGAGCCGCCGAAATCTGCCCACATTGCCCTGGAAGCGTGTATTTATAGGCTTTCCAATGTTGGGCCCTACTTCATTTATTGCATTGTGGATTCCCAGAATTCTGGCCCAATTGGACTCTTTGTCGCGACTTAAAAAATGTATGTCGCGACATAGTTTTTAGTCTTTGTCGCTGCCTCTGTCGTAGCTTCTTGTATTTTGTCACGACCTGTTCTCTAGGCTTGCTCTTGGATTGTGTCGGGACATACTTTGATAATGTCGTGACATAATTTGTATTTAGTAGTCTTGTTCTTGTCACGACAGGAATGCCTTGTGTCGCAACACTAAACCTGTTTGCACCCAACTTCTCATGCCCTTGTTCTGCTGGAGTTTGTTGCGACATAATTTTCCTTATTGCGATAAAATTTTTTTTTTTAGCCTAGAAACTTTGTCGCGATAGAGTTTCCTTTGTTGCAACAGGATTTCTTTAAGTCCTTAGCAGTTTTCTGTCGCGACAAGAAATTCTTTGGTCGCGACAGATTTTTCTTCTCTAGTTCTTATCGCTTGCTGAGCTGTTTGTCGCGACATAGAATTATATGTTGCGACACAAGTGCCTTGGCCATTCTCAAGTCTTCTTCAATTGATGTCGCGACCTACTTTTCTCTGTCGCGATAGAATTTTATCATTCCTTAGCTTTTTATTATCATGACAAGAGTTTTGCCTTCAACCCTTGATTATGTCGCAACAAGAATTTCTTTGTTGCGACTCTTCTTGTGTTGCTCTTCAGCATCTTGTCACGACAGGAAATTCACCTCCTTCATGTTTTGTCTGTCGCGACAGAAATAATCTTTGTCGCGACAGAGATTGTGTTGCCATTAGTTTGTGAATTACGTATGTTGTGACATGATTTTCTTTTGTTCGCGATGCTTGATTCTTCTGAGTTGGCTTGATGTTGTAAACTTTGCCATAACATAAAACGCGTATCTTCGCCGACTTGTGTTGCCTTCTTGATATTTTCTATCACGATAGAATTGTCTCTTGTCGCGACAGAGTTCATCCATTAGTCTTCAGCTTTTATGTTGCGACATACAAAATAATGTCGTGACATAATTCCTTCACCATTTTCCACCTTGTGTGTCGCGACATATTTCAGGGTTGTCGCGACGACTTTCTTCAAAATCTTCTTCAAGTTCTATCGCGACATAAAACTTTACGGTCGCGACCTCGAAAGCTCTTTTCAGCCTTGAGTTCTGACTAGTCTTTACTACGACATGGGTTCTTTGGGCAACATAGTTCTTTGGCCTCGCCTGCGTTTGTGTCGACATGCAAAACCTGTCAGTGACCTGATGTATTTTCCTCTTTTGCTTCTTTTATCTTGCTTCTTTTATGCCGACTTTTTTTCAATAATGTCATAAAACATAAAGTTGATGAATATTCCATTTTGACATATAAATACATCTTAAACCTAAAAAACATGCCCGCAAAAATGGATTAAAAAATAGATTGTAGCTCTAGACTCATCATCAGGAGCCACGCCCGCAGCAATCTCTGCTGCAGAGGTTACCTCCCACCTGGGTGCACATAATGTTTACACTTGACAATTCACATCAAAATTCCAAAAATAAGAATATGCCAATTATAACATGGAATTCTACATGCCATGTATGAGATGAGACTCACTTAGGCACCATAACTCCAAGTCTTTACCGACTCCCATCACACAATGCAATCGCAACGTGTGATAAAATCTGTCATTGGTGGATTACATCCAATGATTATTTGTAAAACAAAATTCATTTGTTTACAAACCAAAACTTGTTGGATGTTACACCTCAAATGATCGTTTCATATTCAAACCATGTCCCTTTTGTGGGCAGCGGATTTTGGAGTCTTACCTCAAGCTCCACACGCCTTTTACACTTTTTGGACTTTCATCTTTGGAGTGTAATGAACCAGTAACTAGGTCTTTCACTTGAGGGAGTGTCTAGTCCTTCTTGCTATTACTTGACACAAATTTTTATGTTTCATGTAATCGTGCGACTCTATTGGAATTCGTCCAACGGTACCAAGCCCACCCATCAATCACCAAATGTGGTGTTGATTCTAACCATGCACTCACACCCATGAAATGCGATGTTCACGTGCAAATGCAATGTGATGCACCATTGCATGTCACTGCCATGTCACATATGTAATGAATGCTATACTATAAACTATACACTTTACATGTATCACACAATTATATTACATGCATATAATTTCCAAAAAAAAACATTCATTTCAATGTCAATATATAAGCATACCCATATCAACATTCATCAAAACACTACATCGCTACGCTATCACCAATCAAGCAATAACTTAACCCTCAGTTAATCGTGGGCACATACAATGCCCACAAAAAAAAAAAGAAAAAAAAAAGCCCACTTAAGCAACCCCAAACCGACTCTTAAACTGGCAACAAAGTTGGCTAAACAAGTCCTTAACAGTCTGAATCATTATTTATTTTTATCCAAACAGTCCCTAAACACTTTTTGGGACATATTATACACAATCACAAAACAATTCACAAAGCCAACCACAATCGAGCCACAAAACAGTCATTAAAGTCGTTTTAACATAGTCCAAACAACCCTTTAATAGTCCGGATTATTATTATTTTTATCCAAATTGTCCCTAAACACTTTTGGGGACATATTATACACAATCACAAAATAATTCACAAAGCCTGTCATAACTGGGCCGTAAAACAGTCATTAAAGTCATTTTAACACAGTCTAAACAACCCCTTAACAGTTTGGATTATTATTATTTTAATCCAAACAGTCCCTAAACGCTTTTTTGGAACATATTACACACTATCACAAAACAATCTACAAAGTCGGCCACAACCAAGCAACAAAACAGCCATTAAAGCTATTTAACATAGTTCAAACAACCCCTTAAGGCATAAACATAACAATCCTACCTTAAAACAACCCTAAGGTTGGAAATAAACCAAATAGGAAGAATCCCTATCTCTTGAAGCCAGTATACCGGTAGGAAGCCCTTATTTGCTTAAATCTATCATTCGACTTCTGAAATCCCTTTTGTATAAAAGGCGCAGCCCCCGGCCGAGGCGATGGACTTAGTTCGCTCTCGATCAATTCGATTAACGGAACTCCTTAGATCGTCGAAAGAAAGCTTGGAAGATCTCTTTCCCCCCTCTCTTCCCCTTTCTCACGTTTTCTATAGGAAAAGAAAATGGGATTTTTTGTCCCAAGCCTCTCACTTAAGTTTAAGTGAGTGGCTCACATCGCGCCACATGTCGCGACTTGTCTAGGTCTGTTTCCATCCCGAAACGATTTATTTCATCCCGTTTTAAGTTCAAATATTTTTCTATGATCTTTATCCAATTTAATTCTTAATTTTCCAGATTTTCTCAAAAATCTAGAAAATCCAGATTTAATTCTTAATTTTTTTTTTTTTTGTCCACTAGAAGCCCGTTGCCTTAAAAAATGTGACAATTCTAATCATCTCGGAATTCAACAAAATTCTTCTGGCTAACTAGATTTCACGAGACGAATCCAATGGTGAG
This sequence comes from Tetrastigma voinierianum, assembly GCA_016808115.1. Classification (NCBI taxonomy): domain Eukaryota; kingdom Viridiplantae; phylum Streptophyta; class Magnoliopsida; order Vitales; family Vitaceae; genus Tetrastigma; species Tetrastigma voinierianum. The sequence goes on along the minus strand of JAEQBH010001916.1, from coordinate 605,446 downwards.
GTCTATTTTTTCATTAGAGATCTAGAAAATTTAAGGTCTTCAGCCTATATTGTAGCGACAATTTACCGTTTTGCCATTTTTCGGAAAAATTCAAATTTACCCAGGTTTTACATATGTACTTCATGTGCACTTCCTTCCATGCCACCATGTCTTTCAAAAAATTGTATTTTATATCTATGTGTTTGGTTTTAGCATAGAACATAGGGTCTTTTGTATAAGCTATTGTCGTCTGACTATCACAATTTATAAGCACAGGCTCTATAGTATCTACCTTGTTGATCAAATGTTCCAAAAATCTTCTAAACCAAACTCCTTATTGCAGAGCGGCTGATAATGCTACAAACCCAGCTTCCATTGTCGATAGAGCTATACAAGAATGCTTCTTACTACTCCATGATATGGAGCCATTGTTGAGCAAGAGGATAAATTCTGAGGTGGATTTCATTTCATATAAATCTCCTCCCCAATCAACATCAGTATAGTCTTTCAATCGTAGATCATTACCTTGATAACACAATGAATAGTATGTTGTGCCTTTGAGATGCTTCAATATCTTTTTCACTGCTTTCTAATGCGCTAGACCTGGATTAGATTGATATCTATTGGTCATCCCAACAAAGATGGCGTATTTGTGCCTATGACAAATCATAACATACATTAAAGCCTCCCCAATCGCGCTAAGTAAGGAAACCTTGTTCATTTGTTCATTTTCTTATGAGGTTTTAGACATAATTTCCGACTCTCAACTTATCACCTTTTCCAAAAGAGTACCAATGGCTTACTAATCTTTGCATTTGAATCGCCAAGATTTTCTTAATGTAAGGCTTCAGAAAGAGACACCAAATTTCTCTCTTTAATCGAATCCCTTGAAATCTTAACTCTAAGGATATATGTATCTTCATCCATATCCTTCATTTCAAATTTGGATCACAACCATCCTTTGATTTTTTTTATGTACTCCACATTATTTCTAGCTATCAGTATGTCATCTACATATAAGGATAAGACTGCAAATTTTTCTTTCGACCTTTTAATGTAGACATAATGATCTTGTTTAGTCATTTCAAAGTTATGTGACGCTACTGCGTTATGAGACTGAATATTCCATTGTCTCAAAGACTGCTTAACACCACATATCATAACATGTGGTCATCCCAACAAAGATGGTATGCATTTTAGGGGCCTAGTACAAATCATAATATACATTAGGCTTCCAATCGTGCTTAAGTAAGGAACCTTGTTCATTTGTTCATTTTCTTATGAGGTTTTAGGACATAATTTTCAACTCAACATATCACCTTTTTCCAAAAGAGTAGCAATGGGTTTACAATCTTGCATTTTGAATCACTCAAGATTTTCTTAATGTATGGCTCTTGTGAAAGAGACACCAAATTCTTTAATCGATCCCTTGAAATCTTAACTCTAAGGATATATGTATCTTCATCCATATCCTTCATTTCAAATTTGGATCACAACCATCCTTTGATTTCTTTTATGTACTCCACATTATTTCTAGCTATCAGTATGTCATCTACATATAAGGATAAGACTGCAAAATTTTCTTTCTAATCTTTTAATGTGTATTATAATGATCTTGTTTAGTCATTTCAAAGTTATGTGACGCTACTGCGTTATGAGACTGAATATTCCATTGTCTCAAAGACTGCTTAACACCACATATCATAACATGTGGTCATCCCAACAACATGGCAGATTTTAGGCCTAGTACAAATCATAATATACATTAGGCTTCCAATCGTGCTTAAGTAAGGAACCTTGTTCATTTGTTCATTTTCTTATGAGGTTTTAGGACATAATTTTTGACTCAACATATCACCTTTTTCCAAAAGAGTAGCAATGGGTTTACAATCTTGCATTTTGAATCGTTCAAGATTTTCTGAATGTATGGCTTTTGTGAAAGAGACACCAAATTCTTTAATCGATCCCTTGAAATCTTAACTCTAAGGATATATTTATCTTCATCCATATCCTTCATTTCAAATTTGGATCACAACCATCCTTTGATTTCTTTTATGTACTCCACATTATTTCTAACTATCACTATGTCATCTACATATGAGGATAAGACTGCAAAATTTTCTTTCGACCTTTTAATGTAGACACAATGATTTTGTTCAGTCATTTCAAAGTTATGTGATGCTACTGCGTTATGAGACTGAATATTCCATTGTCTCAAAGACTGCTTAACATCACATATTGACTTTAAAAGACTACATACTTTATGTTCTTGGCCTTGAGTTATGAAACATACTGGTTGTTCCATATAGATTTCCTCGTTAAGTTCTCCATTAAGAAAAGCAGTTTTTACACCCATTTGATGTTATTCTAGGTCCATACTTGCAATGATAGTTAAAATTAGGTGTATTGAGGTAAATCTAACAACATGTGAAAAAGCTTCTTCACTTTATTCCTTCCTCACAATGTGTATACCTTTGCGATCAGGCGTGCTTGTATCTTTCAATCAGGTCATCTACCTACTAATTTTAAGGATCCATTTATCGCTAACCTAAGCACGCCCTTCGGTGGATCAACCAATTCCCAGCACTCCACATGTTTTCATTGACTCCGATTCCTTTCTTCCGTTTCTTTAGCAGACAATTAATAGCCGTTTATATTTCTCTTGCTTTCTACATGTTGTGGAGTAACAATAAATGCTTCTCTTAATCTCAAATTGGGACATGAAACTACTGACACCTGCTTGCCTGATTTGGGATTCCTCACTTACTGTTACTCCCACTTGACAGGTTATATCCACTACAGGTTATGTTTGGGTGATACTAGAAACTTATTCATCATTTCTCAAAACACTCCCACTTGAAGAGAATGGATCCAATTCTTGTGCAATGGAAGCAATCTAGTTAGTAGTTTCGTATAATAATAGGTCTTTACCTATTTGTCCTTGCTTAGGGAAATCATTCTCTAAGAATGTGACATCTCGTGATTCAAATTTAGTTATGTTACCACCTTCTTACTCACCAAGAAAACATATCATTTAGGATTGTTCAAGGGCCATCTTATATAGATACTTTTCTTTCCTCTTGGACCTAACTTTCCATATTTATGAGAGGAATTATATATATAGGCATCACAACCCCAAGGTCTTAAAGAACTAAGGTCAGGTTTCCTATTGGTCCATAATTCATGTGGAGGTAATTGGACTTTTTGAGGGCACGTGATTGGCACAAATGTGATAGCACAATGCATCACCTCAATAGGTGATAGACAAATGAGCTTGAGCCATCATTGACCTAACCATTTCAAGAAGGGTCCTATTATGTCTATCTACAACTCCATTTTGTTGTGGAGTGTACAGGATAGTAAACTGATGTATTTTTCCCTTTTCATCACATAATCGTTTTAATTGATCAGAAAAATATTCTCGACCTCAATTGGTTCTTAATGCTTTGATTTTCTTATCTAATTGATTCTCAACTAAGTTTATAAACTTGATAAAGCAATCTAAGGCTTGAGATTTACGAAGTCATCTATAAATGTGATGAAATAAACTTCCCTATGTCTAGCTTTGACATTCATTGGACCACAAATGTCTGAATGAATTAATGTCAATGGAGTTATAGCTTTGGTTCCTTTTTCAAATGGTTTTCTTGTTGTTTTTCCAACTAGACAATGTTCACATGTTGATAGCTCAACTTTGTTCAAACTATCCAATAAGCCTTCTTTGGCTAATCAATTAATAAAATATGACCAAGTCTAGCATGCCGTCGACCTCTTACATTAGAATTATTCTCATAATTAATACCGAAGTGTGTAAGAAAACATACATTACTTTCATCATGTTCAACATCAAGAGCACAAAAACCATTTAAGAAATAACCACATCCCTAATAATCTTGTCCTAAAAACAAATCCACTCCTTGTCCATGAAAACATAATTCAAAAAACAAATTGAGTAAAACCAACATAGAAACTAGATTCCGACTTAATGCCTACAGTAATAACACATCATGTAGGAATGTAAGGCTCACAATACATTACGACTACTTGTACATGCCAACTCTCTTCACTTCAACTCTTGAGTTGTAGCCTACCTATAACCATCTTGTTTCTTTCGGGATTCGTTAAAATTCCATGAAGGTACTTTTGTCCTTCACTACATGGTCCATAGCTCATGAGTCTACAGTTCACAAAGGATAAGATTAAGTTAAATAAACAAAACTAGAAACATTAATTTCACTAACAAGTGCATAAAGGTCATTTACCGTCTTGGGCTCCTTGAAGTCACATGCAAAATGCCCTTTCTTGCCATAGTTATAACACTTGAGCTTGGACACATGCTTTTTTTTTTTCTTAAAGAATCCTTTTTTCTTTCTTTTTTTTGGGTTGGTTGAACTTTTATTTTTTCTTTGTTTTTTGCATCTGCTTGACTCTTTTGCTGGTTCTCACCATGAAATTTACACTTGCACCATTTTCCACCATGTGAGCTAGAGCCAGCCATGTAGACATCAACATTTGTTCACGGCCTCATGCATCTTCCTAAGCCTCCCAGTGGTGCATAGAATCTTCCAAGGTCATAATGCTTTCATTGTGGGTCAAATGCATTTTCATGTGTTCTTAGCTTTGAGGTAGTAAAAGAATTATTGCTTGCACTTGTTGTTCATCACTAAGAGTATGACCTGCATCTTTAAGCTCGCCTATCATATTCGATATCTACCTCAAATGTTTTTTCATGGTAATGCTCAGTGGGCGTTTGTAAGTGCAAAACAAAATACAAGTGATCTTAGCTCGGTTATGGATCGCACTGACCAAAACCTTTCGTGAGAGCTTTAATTACTGTCCTTTCTATGATCTCATATTTTCAGAACTCCCCCATGATATCATCATCCATGCTACTCTACAACGTAATGTGAGCTATGAAGTTCTTCTTTTTCCAAGTCTCATAAGCTTCACGATCCCTTTGATGTTGGGCTGTGTTGCCTTGCTAAAAAACTCAAGGGCTTCTTACTCTTCAAGTACATATTAGATTTTCATACTCCAGATCTCATAATTGTCCCCATTCAGTTTTTCACCCTTATGGAGTTCCTACCACAATGTTCTAATGAAGAGAGCCATAGATTTAATTATAGAAAGAAATTCTTACACATTATCAATTCCTCATTACATACATGAATTTTTTTAAATTAGTTATAAAGGCTAATTAGAACACAAGTTTAGAGTCGAGAGTCACCACGCTCCCAATCATCGCTCAAGGCTCCTATGTTCAATGAATCACTTTGTAATTATTTGCTCTCAAACAAAAGTCACTAATCTTTAGTCAATTTGCACATAACAAATTCTAAATAATATTAATCAATATATATATATATATATATACCATAAATTCATTGAACTAAAGAGTAAAAAAAAATAAAAATTATAATTCTCCTCAAGCATTACATGTTAATAACAAATAAATGAATAAAACTCT